>VZSV01000105.1:1824385-1877608 GCA_013398735.1 Nothocercus julius
GGCTGAGTAGAGGGGCACGATCACCTCCCTTGACCTGCTGGAGATGCTCTTCCTAATACACCCCAGGATCCCATTGGTGAAATATCAAGGTAAAATTCAAGGTAAAAAAAAGTAGGTAAATAATTAGGAATTATCAAGGTAAAATTATTCCTACTTTATCCATCTCAATAAATAGGGAAGACTTTAAGCACAGGCAAAAGAAAGTTCATAAATTTATTCAATTTCATAATACCTGAAGAATTTTCTTTACCCTAAAAAGGATAAGTTCTCAAATGAATGCGCATTCAGATGTGATTATTGATGTTACTGATCATCACAACCTTATATTATTCTCAACTTTGGATCTTAAAAAACAAAAATATATTAACATCTATATTTTAATCAAACAGATGTCTAGGCCTTACTAGTGTTTTGGAGTTTTATATTTTTTTTTATTAGACATATTATCCAATTGCAGGTCTTTTAAACACATTATTCCTATAATAATAGGAACAAAAAAATACATTGTAAGTTAAAAAATTAAAAATAAAGGTTATATAATTTTGCATTTGTAATATTAAATATCAAATGTTTTTGACAATGGACATACTAAGTAATGTTAGAGGCACCTTTCCAAAGGTATAGAAGAAAACTCATGAAAGTTAAATCATGCAGTTACAAAGCTGCTTTTCAGAGTCTTTTTCAGGTTTTAAACTTCAATAGACAAGGTTATGGTTATATTCTCTTTTTACATTTGCAATTGTTCTTTGAATGATAGAAAGCAGAAGCTTTATGAAATAGTGCACCAATTGTAGTATATACTTATGAATGCATTTCATGGTGTAATATAAAAACACACTAAAGATGCTCTGCCGGCATATGTTTATACTTATTATTGTATATTTTATTGAAGACTATAATAATTTTGAAGTATGGCAGTAATATAATCATGCTTCGTATGCAAAAATTTAAATATCTTTCTAAATATAAACTTTTTTAAAATCTACCATTATAAAGCAAAATGGAAGAGTGGAATACATTCAGGCTAAGGAATATTGGAATCTATTCTCTATACAAAAAAAAAAAAAAATCTGTTGGCAGGTTGACTGTGAGTTGTATTATGCTATGTATCTGGAAAGTATGACATTTTATTGGAAAAATCGTATGTGTTTTTCACATACGATCAAGTCCACCCATAAGCACTTCAAGCACTACTGCTAATATTATTATCTGCCTTCACTAATATTGTTATCTACCTTCAAAAGAACTTTTAATATTTTGAGAAATTGGAGATCAGATTTGAAATGATTAATTCTTTGTAAATTCACATTAAAATCTCAGCAGATTCCGTTAGATTGGAGTTAGGTTATACATAAGTGTTCTAAACTATATTACTAATCTACTATTAATCTACTACTATTAATACTAAGTTACTAATACTGATTCCTAATACTAAATCGTTGGATTAGAGATATTGGAAAGTGAGGAGGTGAGTAAAGGAAAGAGAAAACTAAGTTTAAATATTTCAGGAAGATTTTTATGCAGACCTAAATCATCAAGAATGAAAACATACTTTTGATTTTTGAAGGTGAATGAAATGTCATGAAAAATGAACAAAAACCCAGACAATCTATTTCACAGCTTGAGTTCATAACCAAGTGCAGCTGAATGTTATGCAGATAAAACCACTGACAATTTCTGAGGTTGTGCTTGCTCTTCAGCAGCTTGTAATTTTGCATCCGCAATTGGATGTAGTCAAAAGTCAAAGCACATGGCAAAAAATACGCGATTTACAGTAAACTTTCTTTTTAAAAAGACACAGATTTGAAAACTTGTAAAAAGCTAAACTTCTTTTGATCACGAGTGTCATAAATATGTTTAACTAACCAGTTAAACACAGAAGAAGGTATTCCAAATAATATTTTTGTGGTGTTCCTTTGCAGTGACTCCCAGCATGTTTTTAGTGCTTTTCTGACAACACTTGGCTAGTTACTGTTCAGACATTTTCAAGCTTTGTATGGTGGCACCTTCACATGTAAATTTGCAGCGCATATGCTGATCAGACCTAAAGGTCTTGCTGATCTGGCTCCAAAGTATAGATCTTATTAAAAAGAGTTGTGCAATGCAATATTGGATTAGAATACCTGATAAATGAGAAGCATGATGCAGCTGCAAATTTTGTCTTTCAAATCAGTTTTGTGCTCATCTGCATCTACTTTGCATTTCCAATCTGTTTATGAAAAGGTAAAGTACATGTATGGAATATTTACGCATATATTACCTCCAGCAATACTTTATGATACAAGAAAGTAAAGTATTTCAGGGGGAATATAATATTATTTAACTATTTTCAAGGTCAATCAAAGGCAGGATGAAAGGAGTTTCTGTTTTGCTGCACAGAACAGTAAGCAGTAGAGAAAGAGCTTAGCCCAGTCTGTATACACACTATAATCCACACTGTCGCTAAATGCATCTCCTTTTGGCCACTTCTTTCTTTACCCTTTTCTTTCTCCATTCACTAGAAATAAAATATAGTGTGCTATGTACTGAAGTGGGTCGGTGACGAGAAATAAAAAGAATGAAAATTTTCATTGTGTTTATGATAAGCAAAAGAACCTTTTGTTGTTGAAATCGGCATTTATCTCAATCTTGAGGTCATTGTCTTCTGTCTCACAGTGATGAATGTCCTTCTAAAAGACATCTCTGAGATCACGTTTGAATCTTTTTACTCATCTCTGTGCAGATGGCCTTGCTGAGGATAGTGGTCAGGGACAGACTTGACTCTTTCCCCAAAAGGTGGTAGTTTCTTACCATTTCTTGCATGTGGAAATAGAATGGGTAGAATCTTTTGTATTTTGCATGCTTCAGAATTGAAAATTGCACTGGTTGGAGGAATGAATCAAAGGGAGACCCGGAGTCAGCCTGCTTCCTAGGTAGTCATTAGATTAATAAGAGCTTCCAGTTTATCCGGCCAGTGATAAAAGTCTGTGCAAGCGAAGTTCATAGGAGATGGCTTTTGTTGACATTCAAATTAAGTAAATGGTTTGGGATGTAAAATTGAACAAATAAAAAAGTAATTCAAAAAAGAACAAGTTATGCATGCAGTTTTTAATATTGAATTCAGCTATGTGTTACAGTGCATAAGTGTCTATAAATAAGTAAGCAAAAGCAAGTGAAAAAAGACATGTAGATTTTATATATGCTTTTCTTCTTATTTCTATTAATATGCAGAATTATAATACAACTGAAAGCTATTAGGACTTTAAGTAGCAATTTCAAGAGAGATGCAAAGCTTGCTAACATATATTAATTTGTCTATAAAAATTCTCTGTCTCCATGAGCACTGTGTTGAAAATTTGCATTCTTTTATAAGCTTCAGTTATTTCGTTGACTTGGGAAAAAGAATTTCAGTATTGTCGGCATTTATCATGGAGCTTTATATGGGTATGAATGTATTTTTAGTAACAAGTAAAGTAAGCTTGAGTGAATTAACTTAGGTGTTCCTGGGCTTAAGAAAGAGAATATCTTATTTGTACGTCTCTCAACAGGGTGGGAGTTTTGCAACATCATAGGAGGATTAGTGACTGGCACAGTCTCTAAGGAATTAAAAGATCATTGCAGTTTAGCACACCTTGATTGACAGTAGAAAAAGATCCAGATGTTAAAAGTCAATTGTTGCCATTATTTTCTTAGAAGAGAAAAAGAGGGATTTTTTTATTATTTGTTTTTGTTCATTTTGCCCTGATAAACAGAGAAGAAATTCAGACTAAAAGTGCGTTACTCATTTAGGATCAGCTCTTGGTTTGCATACTAGTTATTCTCTGCTATATTAGAAAAGCAGCCTCCAGGAGCAGACCCTTCTTACCAATGGTGGCTCTTCAGCCTTTGGAGAAGGCAAGCTCACTCAGCAAGACAGTCCGATGGAAAGCGGCTCCAACTCAAGCTGTGCCATCCTGTGGGCCCAGTTCTGTCCTCAGACAAGCCCTGGTCTGTCAGGGGCTGTGTTGCAGCAGAAGTGTGGATTCTCAAACCAAAAACAAACCATGTTGCAAGAAGGTGTACTAGGTGTCCTGTACCTACCTGGTGTTTCTCAAAGTGTAATAGGGTCCTGAAAACTGTGGTTGTACTACAATTAGCCAATGCATGTACATTCCGTGTAACACATTTCAGATGCACCACATCTGTAGACACACACATCAGTTTTACTGTGCTTGCTTAGTCAAGCTGAGACTGACTGGGACTTAAGTTCAGAAATCTTTGGTACTTTCACTGTGAATGTACTCGTGGCAGGCTAATTTGTTTAGCTGAATTACAGACATATCAGAACTCTTTCTGTACTTCAGTTTGAATCTATAAAATGTAGTTTTGTCAATTCCCTATTGCAGAAGAATTTGTGAAGACAGAGGCTCTAAAGACTGTGAAACTCTCTGGCAATGTATTTAGGGGAAACATTTAGGGAAGAAAAGTCTTGGTTTCCAAAGGGAGATTAAAAAGTGACTGAGGGATGAACATTTGCAAGGGAAACTGTTGTGGCTTCTTGCTCAGAAGATTCAACTTTTGTCTGCTGTGAAGTCTAAGGTCTATCTCATCCATTACTCAAGAGCTCTCAGTAACAAAGAACCTGCAGAGTTATGAATGTAGGATGCCTTTTCAACTTCAGCTTTGAGTTGCAAGCTAGAAATGGAGATTAGTTCACATCAGGGGGTCTGCACTGTAGGAATAACAGAAAATTGAGCCGGAAAAAAAATGAAATAAAAATAATTCCTCTCACATTGCAAGACAGAGTAAGAGATTTTAGATTCTGGCATATATCAAATAGATTGAGACAGGATACAGTTGGATTTGTGCAAGGTGGAAAAAAAAAATGGAAGTGATGTAACTGCAGCAAGCATAGAAGAAAGTAAGGTATTCTCTCATAGCGGAAATATATATTTGTATGAATGTGTGTATGTGTGTATTTAGATACATACATATGTATATATATGTGTGTGTGTGTGTGTATGGATTCCAGATGATTATATAACAGGCAATATACACTGTCATTTAAAAGCTTTGCTACAATCTAACCACCAGCTTGTTCTATTTAGTGTCCTGGTAGGTGGAATCCCTGGTATCCTCAGAAGACCATCTTTTATTTTCTGGGTCCTTTCCCAGCAAGCATTTTTCTTAGCCTTGATGGGTGTTCATAAAGAGAAAAATTGAGTAGTAAATGAAGCAGTGTAACAGATACTAATAAGTCCCTTAATTGCCCTTCTGCAATAAGATTAACACAGCTATTCCATTACTACATAATGCAAACTAGTATATTCACTCAATGAAGTGCTACTTACATATAGAGAACTTAATTCTGTTGTCTTTGTGTGTTCGTATTGCCAACAGAATTTCATGGAACACAGCTGTACCAGAAATTTTTCTTACAGGAGAATTTTCAAATAAATGACCATAGAAAATAAATTTGATTTATGAAAAGATTTAACCTCATCAGATTTTATACTTAGCACTAAGTCTATGAATTTCATGCAATTTGTTCTATTAAAATTACAGCAATGGCAGTCACATAAATATTTAACAATGAACCTTCATGATGGTATACTGAGAACATTAGTCATATGCTTAAAAGCATTTTTAACAATTCCTTCTTTTTGCAATATAGAAAGAATATCTGGTAGCAGTTCAAGTCTCTATTGATTTTACTGAACTGTACTGTACTGTTTTATTGTCTCAAAAAGTTTTAAATGTAGGTCTGTACAAGTGTGTGGCTGTTTCTTCTCTCAGAGGACTTTAACGTCCTTACGCGAAGAAGGTCACAATAGTGTTACAATAGAGGACAGAACTGGGTTGCAAGAACCAAGGTATTACTTCTCTTTATTTCATAGTCTCATAGGTTTGTTGGCTGAAAGGAACATCTGGGACTATCTGGCCCAGCCCATGGCTTGAAGCAGGAGTAGTGGCAATCCTAGCTTTGGCTATGCATGGCTTTAACTCAGTCTTGAAAATCGGTTAGGGTGGAGATTTCACAGCCTCTTGCAGTACTCTTTTCTAGTTCTGCTTTACTCTCCCACTGAATAAGTTTTCCTTGTATCTGGAGTGTATTTCCTTGTATCTCGTTATGTAACTTGCCATGGCTGAGCAGACTCCAGCTCTCCTGTTTGTATCTCTGTATTTCCCATTCATTCATCCCTGTTTGCCAGACTGGATCCTTATCTCCCTCAATATCTGCTTATACTTTGTGTGCCCTAGGCACCCTTGGTAACACACTGCTGGACTCTGTTCTGGACACAGGTTTGGCTTTATCAGCGCTACCTGCAGGGTAATAGCTTCCATGAATCTGCTGGCCTTACTACTCCTACTGTAGCCCGGGGTGTGACTTGCCGTGTTGGCAACAATCGTCGGTGTAGCCTGTTCTAGATGCAGTGACCTACTAGATACATCTTATCTGATCCAAGCCTTTCAGCTTGATTGGAAGAAACCCCTGATCCCTTTGACTGTCCCTCAGAGCCCTACAGTCATCTTTGGTTTAATCAGGGTTTCCGTTGGCCATTTTCTTGATCCCTGCGTGGGTGAGCGCCTACAGGAGGGGCAGAAGCTCAGGGGAGCTCTGCGAGGTCTCTCTTGTGCTCCATTTCTTCTTTCAGTTAAATTACAAAACCAGGATTTGGGCTTACGTTTTCTGAGCTAAGAAAAGTGCATTCAGTTTTTGTAAGGACTGGACCAAAGTTCACCAGTCTTAGTGAAAAATCATTTTCACCATTCAGTGGACTTAACAATTGTGAATTTTAGGATAACAAAATATTAGCAGTCAATAAAAACTTTTTAATTTATCATGAAATAAATTCTAACAGTTCATAAGGTACACAGTCCTAAGCACAAAAAGTTTTAAAATAGCACTTCTTGAAAGACCTACAAAAGAATTTGTTTAATAAAAAAGAAAAAAGGATTAATGAATACTTGCAAGAGACCTGGTATTTCTAAGGTTACATTATTCAAAAAGCATTTGGGTTAGAAATGCATTTAAATTGCATGTTTAAAAGCTCAGTATATATTTCTGGTTAGCCTACAGAATTATGTAAGTATGCTTTTGTTTTGCTTAGCAAGATTTTTTTACAATCAACCCCTTCAACCATTCTCTCTGTCAGACTTAAAGTATGGTAGTATCTAATAAGTTTTAAATAGTTTGTCCACTCTTTCTTCCTTCTTTCCCCGCTTTGTATTCCCTTTCCTTCCTTCTCTCTCCTTCATTCTCCCTTTCTGTTTCTCTCCCCTCCTTTTGCCTTCACTTCCCTTTAAGAGAAACCTGTGACATTTATGAAAATTAACTGCATTTTTTTTAAAGATTAAGGCATTAGGTTGTGATCATTATAAAGGTTGTACAGGATATTTTACAGCTAAAAACACAGAAGAAGAGAAAGGAAGCTATTTATATATATATATATATATTTATATTACATATATATATATATATATCCCAATACTCAGTAAGCTTTGACCATCTATGTATTTTAATATGTGTTATTACAAAGTAGGGAAATAAGTACATCTAAATAGTTAATAAAAATCATGTGTTGGCTTTGTCTTCCACTGCTGCTGCTGCTGCAAAAAAAGTAATTAAAACAATTCTTACTAAAACTAATACTATAGTGTACTTATACTGTGGTATTGTAAATAGTTACTTACATTATATACACCATATATACTGCATATGTATCATTTTTCCTCTGAAAGAGACTCAGATATTTACAGGGGGGGGACTCTTTTCAGTAGTGTACAACAAAATTCTGCTAAATCAAAACACCCCACTTGCAAACCTGTTCTGTATTCAGTCTATGTATGTAATAAGAATTCAGACTAGAGGGAAAACAATAGCAAAAAAAAAAAAAAAAAAGAAAAAAAAAAAAACAAACTAAAATCTACAGTGCTTCTTGGAAAGAAATTTTGTACTGCTGCCACATATTTGTAGTGTGCCACGTATTTGTGCCACATATGAGATATGATATTTCAGCAATGATAGGTCTCAAATACTGTTTCAAGACAGATTGATATCGTACTATAATAAGATTTCACATCCTCGAAGAAGTGAAATTGGGAACTAGGAGAATATTGTTCTATGCAGCAGGTAGCTCCCCAGTGAGAAGGTTGTATTGATGTAAGTGATATTTCTGTTAATTAACCTCCCATAAGATCCACTTTGTGATTACGTTAGTGTACCCTTGCTATTAGTTCCTTAACCTTCCTTGTTTTGGTGATGGTTTGCATAATATCTCACATCCTTAAGGATTTCTGAGAGAGATTTTCTTTGGGAATAAGACAATATTAAATTCCCACACACAATTCCTCTCTCATTCTACTATAACCAGGTAATATAAGCAATCTAGCTGTGTACCAGAAAATCAAGTGGCAATTTTTGTTTTGTTTTAAATTTCCTTAATTTATGATATAAATTATTTCACAGCAAATCACTGCTGTTTCCTATAGCTCTTTATAGCAATTAAAATTCTGTATTAAATATTACATTTTTCCAGCAGAATTACTTCCACTCCATATTTAAAATAATTTGACCTCTAATTATGGAGTTACTGAAATTTTGTCCCTCTAATATAGTCAGCATTTGTGGCTTTTTCTGTCCTGTATTAACCCTTTAACATGTTAGACTTGCTTGCAAATTAGAAGAATCTGTATAATCAAATATAAGGAATTTGTCTTTAAGATTAAGCTTTAGGATTTCTGCCACAAAATAGGTTCAACTAAATTTCAACATTCAGTAAGTCTTAATTCTCTGTGGTTGTTGTGGGTGTTTTTAATTTTTTTTTTTTTTTTATCATAGAGTACAAAAAAAAAGAAAAAAATACTGTTCCTTACCAACTCTCAAAGAAAGAGTATTAATCATCTTGTTTTAAACTCTCTATATAGTATCTGAAAACAAAACCATAAAACCTCTCATTTCTTGTGTCATGATCTCCTGAAAGGTTTTCACGCAGTCTGTATCTTCTCTGTCTGACTTCTTACAAGTCATAGAGCTAATACCGAGCTGTTCTGTGTCAGGCTGAGTCCAGCTATGCCTGCAGACAATCTTCTGCTTTTCCTCTCTTGAGGAAGTCCAAGTCTGCTCCTCAACATAAGCAGTTACTTTGGAAATAATCCCAGTAAAATCAATTAGTTTGCAAAGTTGAATATTTCAGACAAAACACACAGGTGCTATGATTAGGAAGTCAATATGAAAATATAGGTAGATAGGACAGGTAAAAAAAGACTGATTGTGATTAATCAGCTTTAATTCTTTGGGATGTATTGCTGCCAGTGGCATAATTCACACAGTGACGTACAGTTAATCAATTTATTCACATTCATATATTGGAAGTGAAATTCCTATATTAATTTCAGAAAATTATTTAAAATTTTGCAGTTTATTAATTCAGTGATCTTTGCAAACTATGATCAAAATACCTGCTGTGGTCAGGAACGTGAGCTATGGACTTCTTCTGTTAAAAGGGTTTAATCTGTATATGGAAAGAGGAGTAAGCTGTGTTTATGCTTAGATGACAGATCCAAACCTTAAAAAAAGAGACTATTAAATTGGTTGATTAAGAATTTGTTTCTAATTTCTTTTTAGCCCTCCAAACTAATTATATACTATGGGATAGATCCTTTTACACAATCATTGTATATTACCTTTTATGGCTGGACTGTCCAAAGCATTCTGGTAATCAACATGCATTTCTTGTTTTAATTTCTTAGTTTTTCCTGGAGAATATGACTGGTAAATTATTTTGCGTATGAAGATATCCACACCATACTATCACTGATACCAAGTGATGCCAGTTTTTGCATCTGTCATGGCATCAGATTTTAGTTGGGTTAATTCCATAAATGCATTTGTGAGGATTGTTGTAGCTGTATAGGGGATTCTAAAGTAGACACTGATTCTTTAAATACAGCATATGTAAGTAATTTTATTCATTTAAATAGGCCCCAGGAGTCACACAAGTGTTTATAAAACTCGATCCTTAGGTTTTATGTAGTTAACACGTTCGTGTTTTATTAAGTATAAACTCACATCCGTGCTTTGATGTTGTTTAAATTTTAAAAACATTTACAGTAACACTGATTTTTAGCATGCCCTGAGGTTTATTTTCAATGAAATTATTCAGCCTGAAAAGTAATCGTGGCTGAAAGGCAAATCAAACGCTGCTACTGCTTGGCTTATGCTTTTAAATTTCATCTTACCATAGCTGAATGTTGTATATCATAATCTTTCTCTTCGTCTCCCAATTTGATTCTTATTCTCATGATAGTACTTTATTTTTTCATGACGTGATTCTTTTTGTAGTTTGATCTTCTCAATCTTATGAAAATGATAAAACTGAAAGTAAGAAAATGATTATCATGTTTCAGTGGCAAATTCATGCAAAGAGTTCATAATAAAGCATGAAATGGGAAAGTTACTGTTTTTCTAAAATTCATTAAATCCATTTAGCTCCACTGGTAATGGGATATAAGTCTGCTGCAGACACTAAAATAAAAATGAAATAGAAATTACAGTAAATCTGTAGTCAATAGCAAGGAGTAATGACAGAAATAATTATACTTTCATTAAATACAGAATTTGAAAAACAAGCCTAAAGCAACTATTAGAATAGCTTTCTTTAACAATAAATATAAAAAACAAAAACAACAACAACAAGGAACCAGGCACCATTGAGAATGGCAAAGAGACAACTGGCTCTTTCTCAAGGCATTGCAATTCTATGTCCTCTTGTAAGATTATACAGCCCCTGTTTTTCTGGGAAAGACAAGTAGTGATGTGTTTCAACTAAAGTTCAGCCAGTGTGTGCCCATTTCCCAGGAGGAACCTGTCGTCTGGACCACAGAGCGGGCAAACAGCAAGCTGACAATTGCTGTAGAAACAACAGAATAAAGCTTTCTTGTAAAGACAGGCTGGTGGTCAAAGGACTCATGCCTCTGAGCTTCCAGGTGCACACACAGTGTTGATTTTTGTTTGTTTGTTTTGTTTTGTTTTTTACTATACAGTAGTAGCATAATCTCCAATAATTTGTGCCCATAGATGATCATAAAATCTTACATCACTTTTCTGCATTTCATTTCTAGATTTGTTGCTGTATACTGTCAGCATAACTGTATTCTTGGGAATGTACAACTTGGGGTGGGGGAGAAGGGATGGTAGCTTCCTCCTCCTGTTTTCTGCCTTTGATTTTATCTCTGGCTACAGTTCTAGAGGTGTGTTCTTGATTTCTGAAGACATGGTGCTTACTGATGCACATCATGGGAAATCTTCCAGATACTTGGAAAGGGATTGTGTTGTCTCTCACGTTATAAGAATACTGGCTTTAAGTTCTAAATTCAAGTCTGTTTGCTTCCTGAATCACTTCCTGCATTGTAATGTAATGTGCTTCTTAAATATATAGAAACATGCTTAATTTAATTTTGGATGCTTAGAAGCCAATTCAGAAGTCTTTGATCATCACAAGAACCTGCTATTTTAGATCTTGAGTTTTATGTGGTTGAATACATAACATCAGTAGTTCACTAATAATGTGCACGTAGCTGCATTGAGGAATGTGAACCAAGGTACTGCTTTCCGTGAAGGAGCAATGACAAGTGATGGATTGTATGAAGGTAACTTGGCTGTATATCAGATGCCGAAGAGCCCATTGCCAGCCAGAAATAAGGAAACTTGCATATTTTTTTTTTCCAAATTTATGTCTCCTATGCTAGTAATATGAACATAAAATATTAATTCCAATGAAGCTCCTTAATTATTGCCTATGGTTTCTATAACACCGACTCAAAATCCCTTCAAAAAACAGCAATAATTTTGTGCAGATTAAAAAACAAAGTGGAATTTTAACTTTGAACAAGACAAAAGTTTGGAACTAATGGAATTGAAATTAAACTATTTAAATATTGGACTTCTACTTGAGAGTGAAGCAAAAAAAAGACTCTCTTTTTTTAAATTTATTGATCAATTTTGTTCCCATATTTTTCTTTCCTTCCTTTAGCAATGGTTGTTCTGAGCAATTTGGAACCAAATACAACATATGAAATTAAAGTAGCTGCTGTAAATGGAAAAGGACAAGGAGAATATAGCAAAATCGAGATCTTTCAGACCTTACCTGTCCGTGAGTAATATCATGCTACTAATTTAAAATGCAACTGTGTATGAGAGTATATAACTTTCAGATCAACTAATAATTTTAAAATATGATTCACCATGAATGATATTATTTATATTTATGGAAAAAAATATACCTTTCAGTGTATAAAATTAGTCTTCTTTAGATTGAAAATTTCTCAAAAGTCATGTTTTTCTCCCCTTCTTCTCCCATCCCTAGAGTAAAACGGATGAATTTAATTTGGATAAATTCTCCCACTTATTTATATTTTATAAGACTTAGCCATATCTTGATATTAAGAGCAGAAAACAGGAAAGATATTAGGTTTAGGACTTTTTCTCGGTTATACCCGAAGAATTATAGACATCTGTGAACAGGGAATTGGCACTTTCAATAGATATTTCTTAAGTAAATAATGCTGCCAAGAGTTTTGTAATTATCAAGCCTCAAATAGAGATAGCTGTAGAAAAATGATGAGAATAAACCGTTTAAACTAAAATTACATGAAAATAGCAAATGCTACAAAGCCACTTCCACATTAGTGGTAACACTTAACGGCATGAAATGATTTAAATGTTACAGACTAATGAAAAGTATTTTCCCCAAATTATTTTTAAATAGAAACAATAATGAATAAATGAAACACAAAGAGAGAAGACAAAGGAACAAACAGATGGCTTTGCCCAGTATTCAAATAGATACCAAAGAGTGTCAGCCACTGCTCTTAGACCAGTCTCCCATAATCTGCTGCAACTGAAAGGTTTTCAGAGTAGGGCATTATTCAATGTAGTTAAGAATACTGTAATCTTTGCCTAATGGAATGAACATTAAAAGTCACCAAACCAAAAAAGAAATTGAAAGATTCTTCCCCTGTTACTATATTCTATTCTTCTTGACAACAGACCTGTAAAGAGGTTACAAAACCTGTAACTTGGCAGCTCTCAATTTTCTGTTTGTTTAAATTTGATAAATATTCTAAATATTTCGAATGACAGATAAAATAATTTGTTATAATTCATATGACATATTTTACCCAATAGTGAAGGGATAGAAACTAATAGAATTCATAGACATACTACCTTACAGAAAGCTAAGCAAAATTGAGATTTAAATCATTTTTAGAACAAAGAAATAGGAAATCTCTGGGTGAGTGGATATTTACAGATATTTTGAATATAAGACACCTCCATGTTGCAACACATGATAATTTGGGATCTGATACACAAATTTGTAATAGGCTTTGCATACATAAATGGTTATTAATCAGAGAAATGCCATTAGCAAAGTGGTGTTATCTATTAATCCTTGAATATGTATGTTTAAGATCATTTTTACCCTTTCATTACTGAGAACATTTTATTTGCTTTTGGTAATCTTATCCTTTACATTTATTATTAATAAAGACTGTTTTTGTTATTTTGTACTCCAAAAGTATCTAAGTTTGCTTTACCACAATTATCAAACAGTTAATTCTTACCTGAATATCTGTGTTACAGTTTATAGAGGACTGAATTCAGTTTTAAATTTTCTAAGCTTATGCTTAATGTAAAAGATACGTACACACACTTTGCTGGAATATAGCCTTGGTCTTAAACTTCAGTGTGAATAGTAGTTTACCAGCATTGAACCGATGGCTAAATAATTTCTGAAATAATTTACATCTGAAATTATCAAAAGTCAAATCAAAGAAACGGGGTCTTCATTTGTATTTTACATCTTTTTGTTTCCTTGTGTGAGATTATTAATCTAGTTTAGAACACAGTTTAAACAAAACATTTAACATACTTGTTACACATGTTTTGCAGTATTTGGAAGGATTGTTTTAAAAGATTTGATTTTCAAGATTTGGATTAATAATCTTATGGACAGACTCCCAGCCATAATATAAGAATTATCTCATTGTTGAATTATTTTTATTCAATATTTTCTTCCTTCCTTCCTTAGGGGAGCCAAGTCCCCCATCAATTCATGGACAACCAGGAAGTGACAAGAGTTTTAAACTGAGCATAACTAAACAAGATGATGGAGGTGCACCCATTTTGGAATATATTGTGAAATACAGAAGTGTAAGTATTTCAGTTAACCAAAATATATGGTGTTTGCTTAGTAAGTTCTGCTTATAATGTAGAGAAAAAAAAAAAAAAAAAGATAATGCAATTTGAAATGTAACAAAATGGTTTGAATACTAAAAAAACAGGAAAAAATATCTAAAATACAGTATACTATGTTTTCTCTTGTGAGTAGGCTGCTAAGGCCAGATTGTCAGAAACAAAAACAAAAAACAAGTAACAGAAAAACTCTCCTCTTCCTCCGAATTGTATATTAGAAAGGTTATTCTGACAAGAGAAACATTGTGTTGTAAATTAGCAGATATATACATTATGTAAGTAATGACTATTATCTTTATAAGATACAAAATGATACATTAATCATCTCTTATAACTGTATTTATTATGTTTATAAAGTCTCTTGCACAATGTGTAACTCTTACTTTCCATGAAAAACAAATTGCTTTCTGAGAGCTCTTATTTATTGAAATAGCTCAAATATCTTTCCTTTCCTTGATATAATATGAAAATATCACAAATGATTGGATTGAATATAGCTGGTAAAAGCAATGGATTACAATCAAAATTATGCATTTTCTGATAACTTCTTCATGTTCTTTTCAGAGGTTCATATCACTTACCATTGACCCATGGTTCCTGACTACACCTTGTAAGACGGCATTTTACTCAATGCCTTCTATAATATCAACCTTATATATTTATTTTGAAAGTATTAAGGAGATTTAACAGTACATATTTTGAAACATAAAACATAAAGTAGCGAGGAATGGAAATTAGCAAACTGAGAAATTAAATGTTCAACCTGTTTAAAAGACAGTTTTTATTTTGTAACAGTTTTTGTTATATTTCCTGCTATTTTCTATAATGGAAATTTTTGAAGATAGCTCTGTGGTTATCCAAGTTCTAAACTTGTCATGTCAAATAATTTCCCAATGTAAGTATAACCAAAGAAGTTGGTCACTCAAAATCAATTGAGAAAAAAGATGGTAGAGTTTTCAGGAATAGCCTAAGGGAATCACCAGCAGTTATTCTGGTATCAGTAAACCCTAAATCTTAATTGACCTTATTAAATGACTTTCAGTCCAGAGAGTACAGAGCATTTCTGAGGAGAAGAAAGGCATTTTTCAAGAAGAGATAGGATATTAAAATATGCAAAAAAAAATAAGATACAATACAGGTTTGTGTGATTGAACTTTGTAGTATTCTCAGTATTTATACATGGGAAGATAAGAAAAAAATTGGTTAAATTCAAGTGTCAAGGTGGGTTTAAATATATCCATGCATTATAAGGAATTTAATCTGTTCTTGTGTTTTTAAGTAAGTTAAATAATTTTGTGTCTCTCTTGAATAAACTTGGAAACTTAATTTTAATCTAGTATTTTGACTAAGGCATAATGTAACATCAAAGATTGCTTTTCATCTTTATTGTTGATAGATAAATGTACAATTTGATCAGTAATTTGAAACTTAAAAGGTTACAGGAAAAAAAAAAAATATTTGGACCTCAAATCTGTCTGTCCCTTAGTTTTCAGTTGAAAAAGCAATTTGACTAAATTAAAGGCCTCCATGCAACAAAAAAGTACAACAATAATTTGGTGGTGTTTTAATCAGAATGAATGGATGCTATTTAAAGTTCTAATTACCTGTTGACAACTTCTCTTCTATCTTCCCCATTAGTCCTATTTAATAAGCTTTCCTATAACTCTTGCCAGCCTCATTACTAGCACCTGGACAAATGTATTTGCCTGCATATTAGATGAAAGCTATAGATCAGTGGCTGTTTTTTCATGCTTCATAACAGCTCATGTTTTATTAAGGGTCAGTTCCTTCATATGTGAGTAGCAGCCTCATAATGACTTATGTTGTTGCACATTAAAAACTTGACCCAGGCTTACATGCACAAAACTTCACTGATGGGGCCCATACATGGTGGCATATATTGACCTGAGGAGAAAAAGGAGCCAAACAGATTTGTTATCCACTAGGCAATAAGCCTAAGTATTATCTACTAAGCAGTAAGCTACAGGCTTTGAGGGAAAGGTTGAAGAGAGCATAGCATGACATTATAGACTCAGAGCTACAAAGTAAAGGGTGAGGAGATGCCAGGAGGAGAAGAGCACTTAGGATACCGAGTAGACTGTGCCACAGAACTGCTCAGGGTGTTTGGGTGACAGCATACAAAGCTGCGAGGGCAAGGCAGGCAATAAAACAGCAAATGGCCTTCCAATAGTATTACAAAGTAATATTCCAACAGCATTTCAAACATCAAGGGACCAGAGGTGCCCTGCAAACAATGTAAAATCACCATATAGTAGTTACTTACATGTGATTCTTGTATTGTCATGAGAAAAATGTGTGCTTATTAATCCAGTGCATGTTGACCGAGGCAGTGATTCTGTAGCTGCACGTGTTGCAGTTGTCAAACTGTGCTTGCTATACATACCCACGCTTCCCTGCCAATACATATCAGTGTATTATTTTGAGGAGATTTGTTGCAAACCTTTAGTTATAATTATAGGACCATGTTCTGACTTACCTCATAATTCTTAAATAACAACTGTTGGAATAGACTTCATAGAAACTGGTAAAGGGAATTCTGTTTCTATACGTGCAGGGGTCACAGAATGCAAGTAGTAAGCTGGAAAAAAAAAAAAAAAAAAGGTTTTACTTTTCCCAGACATGCCAAATTCAGGTAAAAATTTAGAATTAAAATGAAACTATAAAATACTCATTTTTTTGTAGGAATGAATTTTTAAGTAGAAGCAATAAAAATCATATAAAAGATTTTTTTTTTTTTTTTAAGAAAAGAGCATTAAGTTTGTATTTTCTTCTTTATTTGCATCCATAATGATGTCTGGAGGAAATGGTTAATTGTTACAGTCCTGAAAGATGTTCTCCATTTTAACCCATAACATTGTTACTGTTAGTGCTCTGAAATTTGGCACTGACCAAAGTTTGATTAATAGGTTCTTTGAGTTCTTTGGCACTTGTTTGACTGCATCACTGGAGGAGTTTGCTCATTTTGTTACTTTATATGTACTGGAATAAATATGTAGATATGTATAATTTAAAAACACGGAATTTCTCATTTAGTCCCAGTCTGAAATATCTACGGATATTGCATGTGAGTTCCACTTTAGCCTCTTGAACTTGTGTTGCATTTTAACCCAATTAATTTTATAAACCATTTTGTGTTATCTGTTCAGCATTTCTCTTCTATTACCTCCTCTAAAATATCACCCAGACTTATAAAGCACCCTCTTAATGTAATTAATTCTTGCCCTGTGAAGTCAGGTGATGTTAATCGTCTCCCTTAAAAGTTTCTGTATTTTTTCCAGTCAAGTTTCAAGACAGTGAGGCATTTCCTGCCATTTTTTTTTTTTTCTTATCACAATCATAATATCATTTAGTAATAGGTCTGTTTGATCTGAATTTTCAGTGCTATGATTTAGGGAGCATGGAGGAGAGAAGAGGCTGCAAGGGGTTAATTACTGTTCCTCACTTGTTATAAGCTGCTTTAACTTACAGTATATTGTATCTGAAGATTTATAAGTTCCCACAGAATGTCATCTGAGGCACAATGTAAAACAATCATTAGAGAGACAGATGCCATATTCTGCACAAGTAAATAGGTGCCTAAACAGTGGATTGCCTTCATTACCACTGCTATCAGAGGTGGACTCAGTTATGGGAAGCTGTCAAGTCACAGTAGACTAAAATTTCACAATCCTCAGTTTATTTATTTATTTTTTTGTAAAGATATGTAGGTATTTCAGTTACTCAGAACTGCCTTACAAATACAATTTTGAGACCTGATATAAACTTAACTGATGATTATATTTAAGAACAAAATACAAATAATTGAGAAATAATATTAATTATTTCAAGTGTCTTCAAGCTGTAGCATTGTCATAGATTTGTTTCAAATAAAGGCTTATACTGGGGAGAGGAGAGAGTGAATCTAAAGCTTATGTAAGTAATGGAAGCAGGCAATAACATCCCTGAATTGTCACCAGCTAAGATCATAGCACCTTCTCACCTTGTCACCTTCTGAAAATCAGTATTACGGAATTATTGAAAACAAAACAAAAATAAAGGAACAGTTCAGTTTCTGAGATTACAGATCTAATTGCAGTATCTGAAAATTTGTATTTGTTGGTGCATATTAATGATAAAACTACTAATAGTAAATCCTGATTCGAGACTATATTAACTCAGCCCCTCAAATTAGACAATGATTCATGATCTAAAACTTTGTCTTTCACTTGTGCATATATAAAGCTTTATAAATTTTAAGCATTATGACTAATAGAATAGACTAATGAGGTATGAGTGTTCTTTTATGGTTCTATTTTCTGGTCACTGTTTGAGCACGGTGGTTGGACTAGATGATCTGTAGAGGTCCCTTCCAAACTGAACCATTCCGTGATTCATCTCAAGCTACCAATTAAAGTGCCTTAGCATAAACAGGGAGATTTGTAGAAAGAATTAACTGGCAGACTTTCGTGTTCTTACCATTCTTTCCATTGCTACTCTAATAGTAAAATAAATCGGGATGTATTACTCGGCTCTACTTACTAAAAAGCACTTGAAAATGCTATAATGAAGGAATAAGATAGGCCGAAGATAGACCAAATTCTGTAAAACTTGATTGATTGGTCATTAAGTGAAGACAGCTTGCTCTCCACGCACATATTTTCTTTATTCTTGCTACTAAATTGCGTTTGTTGGTGTTCGTAAAACATTGTGTTGCCTTCGAGTTCAGTACTTGGCCTTTATGTATTTCATTTATCTCAATCCATCTAGATATTTTCACTTTGAATTAAAATTTGGACATCACTTCTCTGGTAGGGCATGCAGGTACACCTTTCAGCTCTTTTGTGTTTGTTTCTGGTTTCATCTGACCAAGTTGTGGAAGTGAATTTTGTCTATAGAAGAGCAGCCTAATACAGAAATCTATATAGCTTTTTTCTTCCAAATCCTAAATTCATTCTATTCATCATGTATAAGTCTACATTTTGATTTGAGAATATAGTCACACATCTATTCACAGCACTGTCTCTTCTGTCTGTAGAAATCATGTTAGCGTAAACCTTTATTTTTCGTTTCAGATTTTTTTTTTTTTTTCCTCTTCTGCGGTTCTGAACCTCTTCAGAATTCCTTAGTATATTCACATATGCATGCACGCACCAAAATCGTGAGTTCACTTTCTGCACGTCTTCTCAGGTTGATGTTCTTTGGAAGCTAGATATATTCTTTTCTAAACTCTCCCAACCTCAGCAATTTAAAAAGATATTTAAATACTGTAGAATATAACATTACTCTAACATTGCTAAGGAGGATTTGTATGTCTATATTGCAATCAGTAATAAATTTTCAAACAGTGTTATATGATATACATTTTGAAAAATTTATAATATAGAGAAAATATGAGTGGATTCAATCAGTAAAATGTTAGATGATTGCAGCAGAAGTTATCCATAATAATAATGCCATGTGACATTATTTAGGAAATATCCTTTTCAGAAAACACTGATTTCAGTGATGAATAAACTGATTTATTCTCTTTTTTTTTTTTAATTTGTAATGCCATTCTGATGGTTTTAGCTGCTCTACTGCTGCAACAAGCAGCCACTTTCACCTGACTATGGATGTTCCTGGAAAGATATTTTACTATATAATATTAATGTCTGTAGTGACTCCAGAGGAGTAGAAAGGGTTTAACAAAAAGCAAAGCCTGTGTGGAAGAACCATCACACTCAGTGTTGATGGGAAATAAGTCATTGCAGAAACCCACAGAAGGGAGCTTAGTTTGTCACACTGTTTTCTGAAGACTGGGGATGAAAAGAACATACAGAAGCAACATCATTGGGCCAAGAGCTCCCTAATTTAGATGCTAAAATCTTTGACTCTTGACACTTGAACAGGTTGATACTTCAGCAAAAAGCCTGAATATAAGTTGCTGAGAACAGCACTCTGTAGCAAAAAGCCATGGTCCCTGCGTGTGAAGGGATTCTTTCAGAAAGATTATGTCCTTTTAACTGGGACTGTGTTGGGTTGTATTAGGGGTGGGCAGGATTTGGCCTTCATCTATAGTGCTTGGCAATCTGCTGTACCTCTGAGTGTGGTAAGAATTGGACCACTTGAATTATTATTGACAGCTATTGATATTCCTTTGAACAAAATAGCTTTGTATTTGTCTATATTTATTGTTTTATACAGGTAAGTACATGTGAGTAAGTATTCTCTAATTCTCATTTTATAAAGAACAATTAAAATGTTACTCACTAAAAATATTGAAAGATTGCAAAGATAAGCACTTCAAGATTGCAGCTGAAGTCCCTTTGATCTCTTTTTATAGGCAATTTATGCTTACCTAAGTTATGAGAACTTTTGTTTTTCTAGAACACCTTCTTACCGATTTACATATATCCTGTCACTAGTGTAAACATAGGTCTACATAATTTTTTAATGATTTTATATTATTATATACAGTCTGGTTTGCAATATGTGGTATTACATATTGGTACAGAGAGTTTATGTTTTCAGTATATAATTTATATGTGGTATAAGCACAGCTTGTATTCATGAATTATGCATATTAGCTTTGATGAGAAGATTCTTTTAAAACTTTTAAATAGAATAAATCCAAACATCCATGTAAAGTAAACTTCTAAAAATGTTCATAGTGGAATATATAAATAATTGTCCTTGTCTTCTCAAGATGAACATCAGTACTTGAGAAAAGCACAAATTCAGACCAAATAGCTAAAAAGTGATGGCCTGCAACAAAATCTCTGAATACAAATTGTGGAAAACTGAATAGGACTGGTCAAAATTACACAAAGCCCAAGTACTCAAACCTTTGGAAATAAAGCTGTGTTTGTTATATATCATATATTCATATAGTTTAGATAAACAATGCAAAAGCTTTTGAGAATTTAAAATAATATTTACGTCTTTACAGAAAGATAAGGAAGACCAGTGGCTAGAGAAAAAAGTGCAAGGCAGCAGAGACCACATCATCCTAGAGCATCTTCAGTGGACCATGGGTTATGAAGTACAAATTACTGCTGCCAATAGACTGGGTTATTCTGAACCAACGTTGTATGAATTCAGCATGCCACCAAAGCCCAACATTATTACAGGTAAGTTAATTTTAGAATTTTTCTCTTTTAAAATTATTTACTACTCATAGTAAATTAATGTGTGTGATTGAACAGTCTCTTAACTTGTGTAAGGTAACAGAAGTCTTCTTTAACAAAGCTTGAGACCCTATTTTTTTTTTTTATCGGAAAAAAGGTAAATTAAAAATGGTTAAATGGGACCCATTTCATACCTTACTTTTACTAATTAAGTCATATTTAAGTGCAGAAAAATATTGACTCTTAAATCCAGGTGAGGGCAATTAACAAAAGTTTAATATTTAACAGATTTGCTATGCTTTTTAAGTTCTTTTGCACTGAATATTTCCTTGCTCAGTAATGTTAGAATCATAGATTTCAGCCCAAATCAAAATAACTGTATGTGTTCTTTAAGATACACATACAGTAAAGACACTTACTTTAGTGCCTGGCAAGATTAAGGCTTGCCTTAAGGGATTAAAAACTCCAAGTAGTTTTGTCTACTATTTTGTCCCTGTTACTAACCTTAAATTGGTTATATATAACTAACTATAAATAAATATAACTATAATATAAATATTTTGGTGCAACAATGTAAAGTTCTTTAATTTCATAAAACATAAATTATTGGTGCAATTTCGGGCATTATGCTATTGTATAGTTGTAACTTCTATAAAACAAAAGTTATGAAAAAGAGATTTCAAAAATTTTATCTAGTGCATGAACTGATATATTTAACTGATAAATTCCAAATTGGATCAGCATCATCATTGCCATTTTAATATCAGACAGAAAGTCCTCTAACATAATATTTTCTATATGCTCTAGATTACACTATTACAGTATTAGAATTAAATTAGAGTCTTGCCAAATAAATATCATTGCCAAAATATTAAAATGTGAAACATATCAATAACTGCATTTCATTCTGAATCTTACCATCTGACTTGCACTGATCCTAATATTGCAGCAATGAGTCATAAACTGAAAAAACTTACTTCTCATCTATTCATTACAACTTCTTCATTACAACTTCTTTAAATATATTTTCTGGAAGGTTATCTCACAATCTCTGCTATAGATTTTAGTGTTCTGTACCATTTTGTTGAGATTAGAAACTTTGTGAGATTCATTACCTTCACAGGGAAACATGAACTTGATTTTGAACAGTTAGAGTCTTGTGACTGCTGTCATTGAGAATTAATATTTCACTACATTATCAAGAAAGAAAAGGGAATGGAATTGTCCCAGTGGATGAGAAATATGTATCAAGTGGAAGAGTAAATGAAACCTTCCTTGGGTAGAGGCTGTATGAAAGAGCGTCAGAGTCCAGTACCCTGACCAGGTTCTTTCTGATACTCCATGCATACAGAGAGTGCAAGGTTTATTATAAAAGTTTATTTTGAAGATATTTGATGTCACATGGGATTTTTGATTTAGCAGCGTCATTCAGCAATGTATTGAAATCACAATGCAAGTGTATACACATAATAACTACCAATAGGGCAAGAGGAAATGGCCTCAGGTTGCGTCAGGGGATGTTCAGGTTAGATCTTAGGAAAAATTTTGACATGGAAAGATTGTTGAAGCCTTGGAACAGGCTGCCCAGGGCAGTGATGGAGTCACTGCTCCTGGCAGTGTTCAAGAAACATACAGATTAGGTGCTTGGGGACATGGTTTAGCAGGCAGAGTCTTGAGGGGCTTATGGTTGGACTCGATGATCTAGAAGGACCTTTCCAACCATAACGATTCTGTGATTCTGTGGTTCTCTACAGTTCAGTCACAACGCCGGTGTGATTGCCATTACCACTCTCTATAATGTGCTCACTGTCACGACACTGAGCATGCCCAGACACCGGGAAGGAATAGCGGGGTTGAAGGCAGCTCAAGCCCATTGTTCTCTTCAAAATTCCTTTGTTAGTTGTTCAGGTTTTATACTCTGTGTTGGGCTGAGCCACATATACATTTCTGTCATGCTGGTCTGGCTAATCTCAGGGAGACATTCACTTTCATTTGATCAGCTCAGGAAGAAACGTTTATACCAATTAATGCACTAAACAGTTACAGCTGCTTATGTATCACAAGGGTCATCCTCTGGTGCCCTTTGATCACAGGGGTTATCGGATGGTCACAAAGGATAAACCATTTTTAAATTTTGTACCTTTGAAGTTGTTTAGTATATAAGTTCTAGAATTTCATATTACTATCAGAGCTGCTGTAACTGGCAGAAATATGATATGCCCACAAAAATGGTCTCTAGATGTCCAAGTATAAAGCAGGCTAGTTAAACTTGCTATCAACGGACATAGTCTGAACATTGTTTTATAGCTACTTAGGTATCTTTTTTCAGTCCTCTCCCAAAACCTCTAAGTAGTTTTAAGAAATGTCTGTTGCAGAATTTAGCATCAGATCTTCTTTATATGAATCACTACTGCAGTTTTGATTGTGGAACTGATTAGTTTCCTTGACAACAGTTTTTGCAAAGCCTGGAGGGGGTGAGGAATTCAAATCATGTGAGTGTTCTGCTGGCAATTCTTATAAGTATGTCAAGCTACACTTCACATCAGTGGGACAGTTACATTCATATTCATGAGTCAATATGATTACCTTGTTTTGAAATGACATGTCTTTGCTATTGCAATATAGTAATAACATACATTATATTATTGAAAAAGTAGAAACCTACCCTTTTAAAACATGATAATGTGTATAAAATGCCTACCTTTAAGCAGATTAATGCTTTCTCATATCAGTGAGTCAACTCAGGTGCCCTATTTATCTGCCTTGAAGGTTGAGTGTTTGCAGCTAGGTCTGAATACAGACATGGACAATAATAGTGTAATTAGATATTCTTAAGGATGAAATTGGCGTTAAAGTATCCTGTGTTCCCTTAGCTTTTTTTGTTGACTGATGCTCTGTTCCTAACCATTCCTAAACGATTAGTACAAAAGTCTCTAAGACTCCTGAAGCTTTTCATCTGTACATGCTCAGGGTGATGCCACTTCGGCTGAGCTGAGTGTTTCTATCTTTCTCTTAATGCTGTTCAAAAATAAGGTATCTGCAGATATCGTGGACTCAAACTCTTGGGTATAAGTTCTCCCAAGAGAGTATTGGGATCCCATAACTATAATGATACCTGGCTATTCCTAACATGCTCTTCTGGTGAAAATGTGTATAAGGAAATATAATTAATCGGGGATCTGGAGAGAGACAGAGGACGCATACCGACTTTGTAGCCCTTTGATGGGAGATTACCAGGGAAATGGGAGTTAATCACAAGAAACAAGACTGATTCTGGTGCCTGCACAAGAAGTCTGGATACACTTCTAAGGGCCTGAATAAGTATCAGTCCTGGAGAGCAGGGATTGGAAACCAATACTTTATGTGGGTGCATAAATCCTGTGGGCACAGAGCCCACATCTTCTAATTGCGAAGGAATGTACAGGAAACTGTCTGGCAGTCAAATTTTGTAAGACCATGTGATAAACTTCCACTCTTAGGTCCATCAAGAACACTTAAGCTGCAAATTGGTGTCCTCCCTCAGTAGGTTTATAAATGAGTCACACTCCTTTAAATTTTTACATAGAAATATGGTACTGGCTTTTTCAAGTTTCTGTTCCTAGACCTTTAACACTGTTTCCTTTCACTGACTCACTCAAATTGGTGAATTTCTTCCTAAAATTTTATTAGACTGCCTGATAAAAACACTTCTGTTTTTCAGAAGTGTTTACCAACCTTGCATTGACTTTGAGAAGTACTCAGCAAATAGACCAAATTAAGACACTTTGGCTTAGATAAAGTGTATGTGTGTCTATATTTAATGGTGCTTTACTTCCTACTTATATGTGTTTTGCTTCCTACTTCTTCAGTTATTTTTTGCAATCAACAACTACATTCTTTTATTTCTCCATTTACCCTGTATGAGCATGTGTTTAATAATCCTACATTGTAGAAAGACAGGCATACTTTTGAATATAGTATTTATTACTTTCCAGTAGCTCACCAAAATGTTTGCCTGTAGTACCTGAAGTACCTCTAACAGCAATGTGCTTTCCTGTCTCTGAAGTCTTTATCAGATTTTAAGTACTGATCTGCGATATTTTAGTAAATTTCATTCTAGGTCCCCTTCAGTCTTTGCCTCTTCTGGTTTGGCTTGAGGCTTTATCAGACTTAGATTGGCATGGACAAACCTCTGCAGCCTTAATAAAACCTCTGAGATTAGGTGTCACTGGGAACAGCAGAAATCCTGACACCAGAAGCCATTGGTGTAGGTCCATTTCCTCCCCCTCAGTAGTGTGGAGATAGAGATTCTGGCTTTTGGTACTGTACGGCTGATACAGAAGTGTCCAAATCATAGCTGTCAGGCTGGACCCTTCCTGTTGCAACCTAAAATCACATTTACAGCTTTAGATTAAATGAAACTTTTTATAAAAGACGAAAAGATTAAAAGGAAAATGTTAAAAGAGACTACTTCATGCAAGTTTCATATATTTTTTTCAGAAGTGTATGGCAAAAGAATTACATAAGTGCAGTCTTCCAAAGACTCATATATAAACAGTGCTGTCTCTCTGAAAGGTCAATAGATATATTAAAAATGTGGGGTTTTTTTAAATTTTTGTCTTCTTCGTTATAAATTAATGTCCCAATATAAATACAAGAAAAAAGTGAGAAGAGTTTGGAGATAATAATAAGCTAACCAATTTTCTCACTTTGCTCTATTTCTTTTTTTAACTGCCAGTACTGCATGCACTATTAATATCATTTTAGTAACATCGTTGCATAGGTCAGAATCTGTAGTGCATTCCTTATGAACCCTATGAATTTTGTTTGCTACTGTGCTGAGCATCTCATTTACCTTTTTTTTTTTTTTTTTTTTTTTTTTTTTTTTTATGAATGCCTATCAACACATAGGCAAAGATGAACAATCTAGTTTATGGTGTTTTCTGTTATCATCACCTTGTGTTCTGCAGTAGCTCCATTCATGCCAAATATAACTTTTATCAGCAGTTTGGCAACTTCAGAACTTCCAAAGCTTTGTGTCAAGAGCAATGAAAAGGGGAAATAATGATGACATCTCAATGTTACAGTATGTGTGTATATGTATATATATAAATATATTTATGTATTAACGTTTGTGTGGGTATTTCTCTGTGTGTCTGTGTGTGTGTGTGCATGCGCATGCATGTGTATGAAAAAATGAATGAAGAAAAAAATTAGAAAAGTGCCATTGGTATTGGTGATAAATTTGGTGATAAAATAGAAATAAAAGTATTTCAAATGGATATAAAGCCATTAGAACATGAAAAGTCAAGTAGTTCACCTAGGTTCCCTTTCTAAGAAGGACAAAATTTAAAACCCCAATGTGCCAGGAAGCTTGATTCTGGCAGAGTTCAGAGGTGGACTTGCCTGTACCTGTTTCTTATGGTATGAGGAATCCAATACACCAAAAAGGTCTTTTGATACTTTTAGCCAGTGTCTTATAAGAATGTAAATTAAGATAATGAATTTACGAGTCCAGAGAAAACTGAGAATGACAAAGTACAGGAAAACAGAAGGAAAACTCCCTCACAACCACGGTATTCTTTCAGAGCTGATCCTTTATTTTTTCAGTCCAGCATTTTGGTGACTTCTTATGTTGAAATAAATTCTGTTTGCGCGCATCTGGGTCACTGGGGAAGGTTCCTTCCTGTCATGTCCTGTCACCACGCAGCAGCATCTGCTGTGAGCACCATCCTTGTTGTGACTCATCCCTCCAGCTCTGCCCCATCCTGTGTTCTGTGGTTCAGCTCTCCGTGGGGTCTCCCTTGCTCTCAAGGAGGGCACAACCTCCCCTTTCTCCAGAAGGTTGGGCCCGACCCTGTCTGTGCATCACTAGAAGCCAAGTCACAATGTGCTTCAATGTTGCTCATGTGTGTCACAGTGCAAATAAGTATGACATTTCTTGACTATAAATAAACTTTAGATCAGACTAGTTCTTGTGCGCTTTAAGGTATTTTGCTTAGCTTTCAAATAATTTCAGATCTATTTGTATTTTAAGTAATTACAATCAACCCTGAAGGTGAGAGTGCCAGACCAGCTATCATGAGTGCAGTTTGTGTGATTAAGCCTCCATTACATAGCTCCGAGAATTTGTTTGTCCTTAGTTTCTCAACAATGAGGCAGTTAAACTAACAGTTAACAGTTTTGTATGTTAGTTAAACCTAACATACAAACAGAGAGAGAGAGAGAAAAAAAAAGTATTTGCATTTTCCCTTGATGTTAATTTTGACTTCCCAGTCTGTTGTTGTTAGTCATCACCATCCTGCACCCTTTGCAGGGATATGCTGTTGCTTGTTATTCCTCCTTTCTGTTTGGTTCTCTGAACCCTGGGTTTACATGTTTTCGAACAGTCTGCTTTCACACTCTATCTTCAGTGGTTCACAAATTCCAATTTATAGCAAAATTTTATTATATGTAGTACATTTTATTATATGTATGTTGAATACTTGGTCTTTGTTCTGTTATCCATAAAAGCAGTTTTACACAAATCTCAAGGCCACATTGCCCTAGTGACCACTGTAGTGACCATTTGTGTCTGTAGCTGTGCTGCCTGTATCTGCTGTCTTGTACTTGCACTTCCAAGACCTCTGATACCATCCTGTGCTTTTACTTCGGTGGTCTCAGTTGAAAACACCCATTTTTCTTCAACAGCTTCCAAGATGTACCTTCTTCTAACATAACTAGTAATAACATAAAATAACATAAAATCAATGGCCATATCTTGTTATCTCACTAAACATTTCATGCAACAAAAATAATGGCCCAATAGAAGGCAGAGATGCAGAGAGAGACACAGCTTGCTGGTTATGTAATAGTGATTACCAGTACAGCACCAAAATTGTGTCACAGCAACACAGAACTTCAGCCTACAGGAAGATCAGGAAATGGAAACATATGGAGGCAAAATATTAAAAAGAGGGGGAATAATTTTTTTATTTCAGTTTACTCCTTGACCTATTTTAGCAGAAAGGCTGGTGGGTTTAGTGATACCCCCACCATATTAGCTTTCCATTTATAGCTTTTTTTTTCCCATAAAACCAAGCCAAATTTTTTCCTTCCTTGCTTTCCCATCATTAACAACAACATACATTCTTCAGGCCATGTTGGGTTTCCAATTGCATCTGTGGATTTATTTATTTATTTATTTATTTATTGTCTTAGTACACAGTCAGTAACACACATGCCCTTGCAGATATAAACTGTGCCTGGTTGTTGAACTTTGGTTAACAGCTCTGTAGGTAATGAACAGGGAAAAAGGTAGGTATAGCCTTTAGAGGATTTTGCACAAGGAACTGGCAGCAACCAAGATCAGTCAGTGGTGATACATAGCTCATTTGAAGGGCAGATCCTTCCATGACAACGCGTTATTTCAGAGCAGAGCCACACACTGAAATGTAGAGGTAGCTAATGTCAAGAAAACTCAGCAATTGGTTTCTAGTACTTTTATTTCTAGGGAGATATATGTTGCATGAGTAAAAGTTAAATTAAGAGGATTAAAGTGAGTTTTAGTTCTTTTCCTTCCATAGTCTCTTTCTGTGGAACTAAGCTTAAAAAAAGTTGCCACTGCTTGTTGCTCTTAAGTTCCCTGTATAAATCTTCAGAAAAAGCCTGTAGAACTATACTGTGTATCAGTTCTTCAGAAATAGAACCATTTCAGCCTGATTTTCAGCTTATGGCTTATTGTGCCTCACACTGCATGTTCGTGGATGTAAGTATGCACACCTGCACAAACATCCATCAGTATACCTGTGTGACTCTTGGTAACTTTTGAGTGTAGTGACTAGATGATCTCTAGAGGTCCCTTCCAACCTTAACCATTCTGTGATTCTGTGATTTTCAAGAGAATTTAGGCTTCAGTAATAATATTCCAGTAAGCTTTCTTTAAATAGGGAACTGAGGATAGCAGCAAAATTGTATCCCAGTAAGAAAAATGCTCTCTTAGAAGCTTACCTCAATCAGATTTATTTGTGAAAGAACAGTTAAAAGTTACAGGTACCTTTGGACCATGCAGCAGCTTAGATATCTGCAATAAATTGAAACAAAGAGAGAAAAAAAAATGTGCAGAAGGAGCTTGAAGATACTTCCAAAGGTAAAATTTCCATTCTAAGAATCAGAATTTTAAAGAGCAAAATGGTTATATCCTTAATATAATTCTCATTTTATAAAGTTGAGATTTATCTATCTTCTGCTATTGGATATGATGTTCCCAATTATTAGCATCCAGTGAGGGATTTGTAGATAAGTTAATACCATCCAAAGGAAAAGAGCTGAGAAGTAATTTCTTCAATATCTGCAAAGTAAATATTTAGTTAAGTGACAAACTTGTCCAAGACAGGTGATCTCTTGCCTGTTACTGGAGGGCTGTAGCAGTTCCTCCAGAACAGCTGCCAGTGGATTTGCTTTTATTTGCAACTCTGCCCTTTTGTCTCTGACGAGGGACTTATGATCTCCAATCTATTAAAAAAAAACTGTTGTAAAGTAGAAGAGTAGAAAAAGTAGAAGAGTAAAAAAGTAGAAAGTCAGTAATTGTATAGTAATTGTATTAAAGTAGAAAATCAGTAATTGTATTCTACAGTAATGATAAATCTTTTTCAATACAACATTGATATTATCTGTAAATGACTTGGGGCAAAACTTTTAAAATTAAAATATAAACCTATTAATAATCTTTGACTTGTTATTAATTAAATATCTGGAATTTGTTTGGAAACCTTAGCCTAACACTAATATTAGTCTCTATCCATACAATTACTGTATCACTCACTGCATGAAAAAAGAATATTGCTCTCTAGGTGAGGAAATCAAGGTGTTTAAACATAAGCTGTTGCATAAGTGTGACTCTATTCTCTGCCAAAAGAGTTAGCATTCAATAGAACTATCAGAAGAAAGTATGCAGGCTTTAAACATTTAACTAGAGAGTAACCAAACACACTGTGAGGCCTTGAATGTCTGAGGAATTGCATATTTTGAAAAAAAAAAAAATCACTTTATTTTGTTTTCAGCCTGCCGTCATAGTCAATAACTAAATAACTATCCAACTGCCTGTGCTAAATGTATTGGTTGTCCATATCCATCAAGTAAACTGATGTCCGTATTATTAGGATGAACTTTGACAATGGACTATTCTGGAGTCTTATGAGAACTCATAGAAACAGTATTAACTTACTGGCAACACAAATAGTTAAACATCTCTTTTTTTTGTGCCTATGAATCTTTTATGAATGGAATCATCTTTTTATGTATTTANTTTTTTTTTTTTTTTTTTTTTTTTTTTTTTTTTTTTTTTTTTTTTTTTTTTTTAAACAGTTTCATATTTCAGCCTACAGGTAGTGTTTATTATTGCAATTTCTTACTGGTGTTTCATCATGGTTTCCTCAACCCCTACAGCCTCCAGCACAAAAAGATTTTTGTAAACTTGTATTTAGGTTAGATTTGGCAGGATGTTCTCAGATCTCTTGAGGGGAAGTTTAAGCCCACTATTGACTTCTAGCTAAATCAAATAGTCTAATCACAGATCTCACCTCTTACTTACAGTATTACTTAAGTTACCGTATTACCCCTGTTAGTACATCTGTATTTGTTTATTTCCTCTATTATATGTCTGGTATTTATTTGCATGTCCTGTCTCTTTCCAAAAGTATTCTTTGAAACAAAACCACAAACTTTCCTGATCATAGGTCAAAATATTTGCAGTTCCTCTACCATGTATTCTTTCCAGTTTTGACTCTTCCAAGGTTACAATTCATGGACTTATAGCTAAGAATAAAGAACATTTCCTTCAGTGCTGTCTTAGGCACGACCTGCTAATTCCAGCCCTCGTTGAAGTAGTGCTTTGAAGTAGGCCTTTTCTGTGGTTTGAAAATTTTATTATCCAACTTCATCATTCTGCAACTCCAAAACACTTTAATGATTAGAATTCCATCATCTTTTCATCCTAATTTAATGTTTCTACTAGAGTAATGCCTTTCGAGTGATTGTCTTTGGCATAATGTAAAAATTGCATTAATTATTTTTTCTTTTTTTTTTTTCTTTTCCACTGTCCTTTCCCCCCCCTTTTAATACTTTGTTCTTCATGTTTTATCAATTGTTTCACTTTTCTTTTTCGCACTCTTGATTTTTCTATAAAAATTCTCATCCACACAGATAAGTGCTGTGAAGCCACTAGACGTGAAAATGGAGGCCAGTCCTTGCAGCTGACTGCTGCGAGTTTCTCTTCCATTGTATCCATAAGTTTCTGGTTCATGTTTTGATGCTATTGATAAGGCAATATGTTTTCTTCCTTTCCCTGTGAATTTTGTATCTAGGGAAAGATAAACACAGACCTGGATAAAAGTTACACTTTTCTAGAACTACTCTGAAGTTTTCGTTTTTGATTAATGCCTTAAATAGTATAATTCAGTTACTGCGTTAAAAAGATTTCAAGTGGCTTTTTGGGAGCCTTGTATGATGTAAGGCTTTTGGGCAGCCTTGAATGGCAAATTCAGCAGATTATGCTTGTCTGTTCTGTGTGACATAATTCAGAGAATTAATTAATAGTTTTTAACAAACATTCTTTCGTTGATATAATCTGTGAATTGCTTTAGTTAACTTCATATATTTGCTGTGTGCTTCTCTGCAGCTGTAATTCAACACACAAAATAGGTCCCCCACATACTGCCCTCCAAAATCACCTCTTGGAAATAGCACAGCTCCACATTCCTTTTCATGGCATTTGTTGGTCCTGAATCTCCGGGGGGCTTAATTTTGAACTTTAATAAACTACAGGAAATGGAGTTGATCTTATTTTGCATGCTGTCCTTCAGAGTAGTGAGAACAATACTATTGTATAATATTCTGCATTATACAGTCTGTAGGAAGATAGAGAAGATCTTAAAAAAGACTCGTCTTCCTACATACAAGAAAGGGGAAAAACTGAAGAGAGACATTTGCAAATTAAATAATAATTGGTAGATATAGACCAAGCAGCTTTTATATTGTAGCTTGAATTGTAATAAAATGATAAATATATCTTCACAAATTGAATTTGATATTCTGCTGCCATTAGTACTGAAATGTTAGATAAGTAAATTTGTCCTTTAAATGTAGTAATTGTAAAAGGGATTTTAGCTTTTATGATTGACAATGTAAGATGTTACCATTTTTTCAACATTGTCACATATTTTGAAATGCTAATTTTCAACTGTCTGTAAGACAGAAGTCCTAAGATGTTTTATACTGAATTTACGCCTTAAATCCAATTTGATGGCTCAGAAATTTAAGATAATGATTATTCTGTGATAGAGCAGTATATCTCAAAGGAACGATGTTTTTTAAATGTTTTGATATACAACCTTTTAAGAATAAGACTGGATTCTTTGCTAATCTGATTTTACGTCTTGTCTGTTTCATTTCCTGGGTTTTGGCAAGTTCGTTCCATTTAGAAATTATTCATGAGTAAAATGATTTACATCATGCAACTTCAAATGTGATCCTTTATTTATTACAGTAGGGTTACTAGAATATGCTGTCTAGATAAGCTGCAGAAATATGGGCCCCAAAAGATTGTTGTGCTGTATATGCTGAAAAAAACAAATTGTCCGTGTGTGTGATCCTATGGGACATATAGAACCTACTATTACTAAACAATAAAATAACATACTGTGTTAATGTTGTGGTGGAAGTATAGGGCAGACTCTGATGTAAAATTTATGATATGCATATAAAAATATATTTAAAAATACAGTCACTCAATTAAAGAAATAACAGTATGATCAATTGTCAGTATGTAAATAAACAAACTGGAGTTAGAAATTAATTCATGGACCTTATTATGCACACCTCATGCATAGGTTTGTAGCCCCACTCACGTGTATATCCAAATGTAGAAATAAGTAATTAAATACTTTGTCAGAGCAATGTTATATATTTATGAGAGAGACAGGTATGTTATATTGTTAAGAGAGAGACAATGTGTAAGAGTATCCAGTCTTCTAGCTGCTGACCAGTATGAGGATGGTTTTGAAAACTGATTTCTGATTTAATTAAGATTTTGGTGGGAAAGGGAAAAATCCTAACTTCCAAGAAGTAGTTTGAACAATACTATGACAAATGTAGCTTCTGGTTTCTATAATGGCTTTGCTGAAATCTCTGCTATGTAGATTTCATTTTGAGTATATTTCACTGTAATTCATCCGTGCTATTTCTCCAGATGTATAAGGAATCTTCAGTTTTCCTTTAATATGCACATAGTAGATTTAAAGTAACTTTGATTGAAACATATAGGGAAAATCCTATTCTCTTTTTATATTTAAGTTTGCAATGAAATACATATATGCTGTGAATTTCACTTGATGGAAGTTGCATGAATCATATAGCAATAAATATTGTAATAAAGCAACATTCCTTTGTACTGCCTAGGATGTTTATTTCCATTTTTAATTAATAGACCAACATTTTATACTTCCATTTATGTGCTTCTGTTTTCTCCATAGAATTTTGATTTCATAACCCAGTTAAGGTGCATCATTAAGGTGCATTAAGTTTTTATAGAGAAAATGGATGATTTTCATAATTGGAAAAACAAAATCAGTATATTAATTTAAGTATACAGTGCTAATCTGCTGGAGAGATGCATATGCTATTAAGAAGGATTTAAGATACAGGAGTAGATCCTTGAGATAGCAAACTATATTTGTATATATTAGCAAGTGAAATCAATTATGGCTCCTTACTTTTTAAGGATAGCACTTTAGAGAGATGATGCTCTGTGTCAGTGAGAACTCATCAACACTCGGGAACCCTGCAGGAGGTTATTAATTGGCATTTACCGTATGGTAGATTCAAAATACTGACATGAGTGTCTGACTTTCACATTGTGTCATTGCAGTATGGACAGTAGGACTCCAAGATTAAATTTAAACATATGGGCAAGTGATTGTAGCTTGGGAGATAGATTAAGCATAAATATTTTCCCAGTAGTAGGTCAAGCAGCTGTGTTAGGAATGCCCACTTCAATTAAGGTTATAAAGTTGAAAATCATGAAAAGTTGCAGTAGTTATTCTTGTCATCATGGTCACGTTACGTAGTATATAAATATATATTTCTGAATATTTATTTTGCATGTCTAATATTTTTGTAGATGCAAGTTCCAGTGAACATGTTATTTTCTTACAATTTTCATTATGATACATGTTAAATGGACTGTAATACAAGCAAAGCAAACCTTACCTAGTGTATGTTTCCAGCACAATCACATTTGAAAATATTATGTACAATGTATTAAAAAAACCTTACTCATGGAACAATGTTGTAAACCCTACAGTTTTTGTGAGCTTCTTTAAAAAAAAAAAAAAAAAATCTGAGTTTAAAATACTAGATTTTAATTTATGAAACAGTAACTCCCACCCACCCCCGGCATCTCATGCATGTATCGGTGCCATTTTGTTCTTTCAAGCATGCCATATCTCATACTGTCACCTCATAGCTTTCTCCCCGGAGAATGTGTGCATAGGGTTAATGTGATGTCCCTCAGCATCTTTCCAAACATGGTGTGAAGTAATATACATAGCTGTGTGCATGTTTCGCATCTGTTGTTCAGAGCTCATTTTGTTTTATGCAACCTCTGTCTTCATTTTCATAATAAAGAAAATTGACTTACTTAAAGCATCTCTGTCTTTTCTTTATTACTGATGAACCCTGTTTTCCATATATAATCTTTGTATTATCTACATTATGCATCATGTAATTGAAGAGATTTTTGAACCTTGTACCAATGTTCTTCTTTCAGCTGTTAACTCCAGCATTTTATCAGATAATGAATAAACTTTTTGGAAAACAAAAGCATTAACTTGAAATCCCCAATTTTTATTTTGGTTCATGTTAGTTGGTGCTAGGTCTAGTCCGGTAGTAGAACAAGTATGTGAAATGTCTGTATAAATAACCAGACTGTGCACTTTCTCCTTACTAATTTAGTCTGACTTCTTAAAACAGTCATGTACTAAAAATCAAATGTTTTTATACCAAGAAAAACTGTTTGGTACACGACATCCCTATACCAAGTAAACTATGTTGCCGCTTACAGTTTTACCAATGTAACTGTTTTAAGCCAACAAATGCACCATATACTAGCTCTACTCAAAATAATAAACTTCTTTTTGTGTAGCTAATACTACATTCATTGCAGCACTACTGAGCTCAGAATTTCCGTCTATGGATTTGTCTCCGTCATAAAGAGCTAAAAGAAAGTCCTGTCAGGCCTGAAATATTCTGTCAATCCAAACAGAATCCCAGAATGGTTCAGTTTTTTTCAGGTCTCTTGACTATGCTGCTCTGGTTACGGCTGTCAGCCAATATAAAGATGCAAAAATCTTGGATCTCTGTGGTACACACACAGTATGATTTTGAATTCCCCAATTAACACAATAAAATAATCTTATCTTTTATATAATAACAGTATTCAAAACAAACACAACTGTATGTTTTCAGTACCCATGTCAGGTGTAATTAATCTTCACAGGTTCTTAGAAATTCCTCCAAGAGATACTCAGTAAATCTGCTGTCAATTTGAATTGAGGGAACCGGGACACAGAAACATCATTTCCCCAGGGCCTCCTAACAACTTGGGTGCACAGCTGATGACACTGTTTTTTTCAAGAACTGGCTGAATTGGACAGCCATTTTCCCTCAATATGCAGGAAGTTTGGGCTGTGTCTGCCCTCCCCTTTAGCTTACAGGATAGAAATCAAAAAGCATCGCATCAGCATATGTAAAGTGTGGGGTTTTTTGGTTTAGTGGGCTTTTTTTTTTCCTTTTTTTTTTTCCTCTTCTGTCATTGTGCTTTCTGTTCCTAAAATACTGGGGAAGTAAGTATTGATCAGGTGGTTTAAGTTTGAAATAGCTTGTCCGGGAATGATTTTTTTTTTTTTTTCTTGACCTCATATGGATGATGTTTACACAGAAAAAGCTGGGACTTTTATTTTGTTTTCTCTAGGGCTTCTCATAAAAGCATGCAGTGGCAAAAAAATATATATATTTACTTCAGGTGCTGAGTTGCTACATGAAAGAAGATGCTTTCACTACCTGATAACTCCTTACCACACTAGAAATTTTTCTGTGGCTTCTTGGAGCGTGCTTGCTTGACGATGGCAGGAATATTTTTAAAATAATTAATAAACCACAACTATAAAGATTTTAAAGACATTATCTTTGAAGGGAATGTGTAACTCTCTGCTCCCATTTACATGACAACATTTGTTTTAATTGTCTGTTTCATTTACATCCCATATAAGACATCTGCATATGAAAGATGCTGTAAAGGGCCATTAGTGTAAATGAGAACTCAAGTCCTAGTATGCAGAAAAGCTCATTATAAAAGAAATCTTCCTTTAAAATATTAACCAAAAGTCATTTCAGAAAACATGTCTTTGCAACAGTAAAGCAGAGTTCCACTGCTCCCGAAAAAATTACCAGAAAAGTGTAAGATACCTGAAGATACCATTTTGGGCACACGCACCTCCAAAACTGCTGCCCTTTGTTCCCCTGCACGCTCTGTGGTCTGTGCGTGGCCATCCCTACGCAGCATCGGTGCCTGGCAGCACTGTGTGCTTTTTGTTTGCCCTTGCTGCCACTGAAAACGGGTGCAAAAGTAACTCCATTGTGATCGGGGTCATGTTCATAGTCATTAGCCATGAGCTGACTGTTAGTTTTGTCAGAGATGGAAAATGCGTCACTAACGGACAGAAAGTTACGGGCAGCCTTCATTTTGGGTAGGTTGTTACGTCAGGCTCAGTAATACAGTCCCCCTTTTCAAAGAGGGTCCCCCTTTTTTTTTTTTTCATCTGTCAAAGTTACTCGGTTGGGCAGTACAAGGCACGTAGCCTCATGGGCTTGCACTGCCAGCAGTATTTGTTCTAAGAGAAAGTGATAGGAAAAAATCACTGAGGCAGAAAAAAAATGGATTCATTTAATGTTGACTCAAGTTACAATCTTTTGTATAAAAGAACTGGATCAAAAAGAACATTATTGTCTTGGTTGCTTTTGTGTATGTTCCCGCAATGAATGCTTGCGCAAGCAATTATAATTGTTTTTTATTTGCTTTTTTTTCATGATGTATCCCTGTGCATTTTTTTTTTCACTTGTATAATTTTCAATGGTGGAAAAATTTTATATAATGTTTAACTTTTTGATACTTTCATTACTCTGGTATTACAGTTGTTTGCATGCTCATTGATAGATACTGCTTTTAAGATGTATGTATTTTATTGTTTTTAGAGGTTTTGAGTAAGTATAGGGATCTTGGAGGCCTTTTATTCGGAGCAGGATTCCAGATCAGCTGTACAGCCAAAGATGGTAGTCATAGGAAGTGCAGGCATAACCATCATGGTGGGACAAAAGGGCAGTTCAAAAAGACGATAAACAATATGATTTTTTATTCTGCCACCATCCAATACAGCATTTTCAAATTCATTCTGTAGCTGATGATAGTTTTCAACTATGAAGCTGCAGAGTAGTAGTTCCTACTTCAGCTTCAGAGCTATGTGAAGGGAACTACTCAAAGCAGGATACCCCTGCACAGTCATCCACACCCATTCAAATGTAGGTGTCAGATGCTACCCCATGAGCATAGGAAGGTGTTATGTAGGATTGTTCTTTTCCTTGCAAATGTAAAGATCTGGAGAGGTTAAGGGTTATGTAGAATCACACAGAATCACAGAAATGTTGAGGTTGGAAGGCACCTCTAGAGATCATCTACCTCCCTTGCTCAAGTCGTGTGTCGTTCTTTGATCCATGGCTTCTAAGGAGGAGTGGAAGGGAAGAAAGACACAGAAAGGAGCTGAGATGGAGTTTCCAACAGAACTTTGTATACCACTTGCAATTATTATTTTATTTTCAAAAGAAATTAAATCAATTAAATTTATGCACTAGGATTCTGCAAGCATACCATCAAATTGTGTTACATAAAAGGATCTACATTCATGAAGCATCAATCTGAACATACGGATTTGGCATGTAAAGTTCCTTATCCTTGTGCAGAAGCAATGGCTTTAGTTTTTCTCTGCAGGAATTCTACATGTACACTCTGCGTACACACTTTGATGGTGGGTCTCTTCAGAATTTATTTAGACTTGACTCCCTTTAGAGCATCTTATCTAAACTGCTTAAAAATTAATGCAGAATTTACATTTGAGGGTCCACAAACTTACATCTTGCCAAGTTATTTCCCTTCACTGGGAAATTCTTAATTACTTGCCAAAGTTCTTTGTTTTTTGCTGTTATTTGATGAATGGTTTGTGCAAAAAATGATCAATTGTGCTATTAAAAATAAGAAATGCAACTGATTGACTAAATAAGAGCTTTAAAGTTGACCAAAACTTCCATATTTATAGAAATTTGCTTTATTTTTTTTTATTATTCTGAAAGTTTTTCAATTTATTTCCTGAAATACTGCACATTGATAACCACATATCTGAAGAAGTGGATGAACAAAGTGATTTTTTTTAGGCTGGCAGTTTCTGTCATTATCTTGACATGGTGTATTATATTCTTTATGCCGCATGTTATGTAATGCAGAGCGTATTATTTTAAATCAAATATTTGACAAATTATAATTAAAACTCATTCAGAACTATGGAAATTAAACATTTTTTTTTTCAATCAGTGTTTTAAAAGGTACCATTTGGATCAGATTACTAAGACAGATAAACAATAAACTTTTCTAGAGAAAAGTTAAAATCTGGTTCATTAATGCATTATTGTGGTACAGCACGAATGAAACTAATATTTTGAGTGCATTTGGTACATAATAGAACACTAAAAATCCATTTAAAGTCAGTGCGGCTTGTAATATATTTTTGTATTGTTGTGTTGTCACATTAAAGCTAATCCCAATGTAATTAAATACAAAACTTTTTGATAACAAAGTTGTTTTTCAAAGTTGGTTTAAAAACTATGTACGTTATGACATTAACATTTCATCTAGTCAATAAGTTTACATTTCTGTTGATGTCATAAGACATTAATGTAAGATTTCACATTATTGTGATGCCATAAATACATTAGGAAATGATTTTTGAAAGCAGTTGAGATAGGCCTAAATCTATTTTTACAGTAATTGGCATTGCTATAACTATATTACAACTGACTTTTGCAGGAGCAGAGATCGGTGCAAATTCCCAGTAATTTAAATAGAACAGAAACAAGCCAAGGGTGAACTTAAAAAAATATTTAAAATTAATATAGCTTCATTATTATAAAAAATAACCCATAGCACAGGATACTTTTTTAATGTAGAACAATTCTCCTTATCTCCACAAAGAGGAAGGATGGTCATAGTCCATGCTCAACTGCAAAATTAATCTGTCTTCCGTTAACTCTTCAGGGTGGATGAGATAAGGGAATAATGTGGATGCTATTTTTGGAAATGTATCAGAAATATTTAAAAAAGAAGACTCCCCAAAGGTTGTAAGACAGAAAACTATTAATAAATAGATGGTTTCCAAAGGAAAAAATGTCTTATAAAGTCCAAGACAGAAGTAACTTCACAAAACTGCTGAAATAGATGGAGAAAAAAATGTTACTAAATAAATAGAAAAAGGAGAATGAATCAGAAATCCAGGATTGAGGCAGGGAGAACACAGAAGAGGCCCATGTGAAGTAAAAGGAAAAATACATGAAGGAAAAAGGGAAAAAAAAGTTCTGAAACAGTATGTATGTGTAATTATAAAATCAATCTAGAAAAAATGTCATGGATATCACATCTAATTAATTCAGTTACTCATTTCCGTGAGCTTCCACAACTCAGTATTCACTGAAAGCTTATAGGATACTCCGTGAGATTTATAAATTCTGCCGAGTTTTCTTGTTATTATGGATATTAATGGTGATTTCTGGTGATTTGGTACTTCTTGTTGCCCCAGGCTGTCCCCTTCCTGGCTATTGGAATAGAAAGTAGGGAATAGTCTTTGTAGCCTCACAAAGCTTAAAACTCACGTGTATGTAGAGGAAAGCCACATGCTTGATGCAAGTAGGTGTCTAGACACTTTGTAAGGGGTCTATATATAAACTAACTGAGGTTCTTTCCTTTCACATGTAAATCCCTTTCACATGTAAATCCACCAAGAGTTTGCTCAAAACAATCAAAAAGTTGGAGTTTTACTGTTAAGATGATCAGTGTTCTAGGAATAAAATATCCAAAGGGGCAGAGACTGGCAATATCTTCACTCAACTTAATCACAGCTAATTATTGCAGTTGCGGTGTAGATGCAGTGGGTTTTTTTTGTTTTTTTTTTTCCCTAGGACAGGTCAGCATCAAATCCAACATACGAGTCTTAATACCAGTATTAAGTCCACCAATAACAATAAGTCCACCTTTCATAAAGTTTACAGTAAATGTAATAATACTCGTAATAATATCAATAATAATATCTTAGATTATTTTAGAGATGGAAAATAAACTTTTTATTCTTTATGGAGCTGTTGAGTAGAATATTTGTACATTCATTTTAGGGTCCTGACCTTGAATGGCTCCAGTAACCTAAGCTCTCAGTGAATTTTATTTAACAAAACTGAAAGCTTGTAGTCTTAATGGAAGGGACTAACATTGCTGGGAAGAGTTCCTTAAAGTTTTTTTCACAGTAACATGCAAATTTACTGATTTCCATAACCAAAACTTTGTTAACAGAAATATCTGTAATATGTTCAACAGAGATTTTCTTCAGTGCTTATGAAGAATAATATTTAAATGAATACTGGATAATTTGGACTGAAGGGAACATGAAAAGTTCCTAACTTGCATGCTCAAAACTTAGAGTGATGACCAGAAATGAAAGTGGTCACTTTCAGAGAACCATTTCATTTTGTTTTAGCATTAAAGGTCTACCAGGTAACAGGAGGGGACAGAACAAACTGGCCTCTTACCTAAAAACAAATTTTGGTTGTGGTCAACAGTTTCACTACTCTCAGCGTCTACTGCATGAATAGTATCTCGTATTACATTTCACTATGTATTACAGTTATTGATAAGTGGTACTATCATTAGTATCTACTATATAGATACTATGATTAAGTCATTTCTGACTCTGGCCCATCTGTGCCAAGTGCCTGCAAGTAAAGGCGTGACAGAACAAAATGGCTCTGGACAAGCAGAAGTTCACTGAGCTTATGCTACTATTTCTTGCTACTACAAGCTGTGACTGTCCAAAGAAGTGATTATGTCCTTGGAGTGATCTTACACTTCCTTTCAACTTTAGAAATGCGTAATGCCTGTTGTATTTAATGGACATGAGTGTGTGTTCCATTCAAAATCTTACTATTTTTAATAGTTGCAGACATTAGTTTGCAAAATACTAGTCTTGCACAGTGAGTCCTCACAATACTCTAGATTTACATTCCTGCCTAGCCTACTAATATTCTTTAAAATAATCTATATGTGTAATCTATATATATAATTGTTTTGGGAGAGATGGGATGGAATGAAAAGGAAATAATCATAATGCAAAAACTATATAACAGTCAAATACTTTGGTCTCAGATGTCTCACCAATACCAAAAATATTAAAAATGAAAAAAACAAGTCACATCCCACAGCTATAACAACTGAATACAATTATTTTCGAACAAGATCAATAGTGTTACTACAAACACTTGCCAGAGAAAATGTAGCGTAGCCATTTCTGTGAGTGAATTGCTCCAGGGAGGGAAGCTGGCTGCATCACAGTCTTCTAGAGAGGCAGAAATGCTGTCAAGGTTATCTTCTCACAGAAAAGACCTGTTAAAACTGCATAGAAAAAACACAAACAAACAAACAAATCAACCTTCTAATAGTGCAACAGCAAAACCAAACCTAAATTCGTCAGAAACTATGGATTTGAAAGAGCCTAATTTTCCCCACACATTTTTATTTAGTGGTTTAGAAGGTGTGTTTTGGACAAACTTGGCTGTCTTTGCTCTAAGAAACTGAGTCCACAGGATTTTACTGATATTGTATCAGTTTAAACATAAAAGCATTCTAATAAACTGTGATTAAATATCTACTTATGTCTTCCTGACAATTCAAATGACTGAATTTTAGAAGGAAAGTTTTGGATGGTTGGATATAACTTCCTGAAAATGTATCAGAAAGTATACCTATAAGATATTCCTTGTTTTATTATTAATTATTATTGTTTCTTGTATTTGACAAGGAATGTTGTTGTTAAAAAGGAAATGAATTCATTGAAATGTTAGCTTCATTCCTGATGGGTCACTGTGTAAATGATAAATCATTTCATTGCTGTGTCGTTGTTTTACTCATTTATATATTTTTAAGTTTTTCTGAGGAAAGGAAAATAACTTCAAAGAAATATATTTATTATTTATATCCTTCACTTGCCAGGGAAAATATTGCATAGTTATTTCTGTAAAGGAATCATGCCACATCACTGTATTCCAATGAGACAAAAAGGCTTTCTGTGTATTATTCATATTTATATATAGTTATGCATATTAATCTTTCTTTCCATTCATCGGTCTCTCCATTCAGCCATCCATCCAACTATACACACATTGAACTCTGGCTTATTGCATAATAAACTTCTAAAGAACAGTGCTATTATAAAATAACCCATGCAATATAAAATGAACCTGACTGCATAAGAAGATTCATGTCCTTTGAAAATAAGTTTTTTACAATTTGAGTTCTGTAAAATACACTAATAAAGCTCAAATTTCTGTTAATGTAATATGAATTAGAAAATATAGAAAGCATAGAAAAATCAGTTTCAAATTACATTTGAAAAGATAAAGACATCATATTTTCTCTGAAAATAAGAAATAAAATGAAAGCTTAAACAGTATTCTTAATCTCAAAGCAGTTCACAGTTTATCATTGAGTTGGAGGTTGAGAAAAAAGGATTATAGTAGTAGCACCATTAAAAAAAATCACCATATATCTTATGTTTTGCTCTGTGTTATAACCAAACGCACGTAATCTTCTGTGGGAAAAATCTTGCTTTTATTTTGGCAATAGGCATAGAGCTGCCAACGGAAGTGTACCACTTCCCTGTTGACTAGTGCATCATTCCAACACCCGATAATATTAAGTAAGGAACACTGATGTGCAGTGTTTTAATCCCTTGGGGCATTTACTCATGCTGTAGAATCACATTAGGCAATTGCCATCGGCCATATTTTTAAGGACCCCATCATGAGCTACCGTGATACGTCCTTAAGCTAGCTGGTTTCATCAACTATATGGAGGGCTTTTTGCTTCTTTTTTTTTTCCCATGGTCTATTGATCAGATGCAAGTCTTCTCCTTTAGAAGAGTAATTTGAATTTACAAATACATTAGTCTTTGCTTTTGTCAGAATCCCAATATTCAAAACAGTCTGGGACACTATTGTGTATTATAGAATGTCAAATGAGTCAATTACATTTCAGTCATTACAAATACAATTAAGTCATTAAAAATATTTTTTCTGAGATTTATTGTGAAGTAAAATTAGCTAAGCTTTTATAACACAAAAGCAGTCAGTAAGATCAGATGCAGAATGCATTTATTTTGTAAGTATGAATGTATTTTCAAGGTACAATACTGTACCAAATGAGGTTCTGACCCTATAATTATTTAAGAATATGCATAATTTCCTCATACTGATTCATCTAAGAGAAAGTGTGCAATTGTTTGCAGACTACAAGTTCAAATTAACTTTTCTGCCGGCTTTTTGATTCTATTTTAATTCAAAAAATGACCCTTGCAAAATAAATGCAGTTTTTAGCACCAATCTTCAACCTTTCAGTAATTCTGCTTAGCACCATGTCTAATTAATTAAATTTGAAGCTGGGAAAATGACAAATTATATTGACTATTATTATGCTGAACTTTTAAATTTTGTTTTGTAGGCTGCGTACTGATTTCTGTTATTCTTGGAATATTGAGATATGATGTTATTACATAACTGTTAAACAATGCCACTTTTGCTCTGTGAACATACTAGAATCTTGGCAGTGGGAAAATATTACATGGAAAAAAATGCCTTTTGTTCCTTTTTAATCAGGCTGTATGCATGCTTGAAACTGTTTATTTACATTGATTTCTGAAGTGTTCATTAGCAAACATCCTTTAACATCCTGGTCTATGGTTTCTTTAAAAGCTGTTGAAAATATTTTCCTTGGCATGAATTTTATTAAAGAATTGTAATTTTCTTTCCTTCAAGACACTCTTTTTAACGGTCTTGGACTCGGTGCTGTCATTGGCCTTGGAGTGGCCGCCCTTTTGTTAGTCCTTGTTGTGACTGATGTTAGCTGCTTCTTTGTACGGCAATGTGGATTGCTAATGTGCATCACCAGGAGGATCTGCGGGAAAAAGAGTGGTTCAAGTGGAAAAAGTAAAGAACTGGAAGAAGGAAAGGCTGCTTACTTGTGAGTATTAATCATGTATTTTGGAAACATTGAAAGAAACACTTGGTTGTCCAGCTTGTATTAATTTCATGGCATTTTTGCAGTGTGGCAAAAGGAATGCTCCATAAGCTCATTCTGCTTCTTGGAAGCAGAAAAGAATCCACCATAATTCGCTTAAAGAGGCTTTTTTTGTGCAACTTGGGCTGCTCTGATAAAAAGTAAAATCAATCATAACTGAGTAATAGAGGTATAGGAACAAATTTAATCCATGAGAAATGGGTGGCAGCATATTTTAACTCCATTTATATCAATCTATCTTTGAGCTACTAACACCCAAACTCAGCATATGATTGTGGCAGTGCCAGTAAATTTGGGAGCAAAGCACAGTAGGTTTTGCAGAAAATCTGTGAAAGAGCTTGTCTTCTTAAATACAGCTATTGCTGGAAAAATCTTGTCTCTTACCCATAAAGCTTTGGAATTGCAAGCATTGCTGACTTCCAAAAATAGAAGTGCGCAGAAGGACATGGCTGAAATTGCTGGTGAGTGTGATTATTCCTCATAGCAACAGTTAATGATTGCAAAAATCAGTGGGAAAGAACAATCATGATTCTAAGAAATACCCTTGTAAAGTGGCCAATTCATCAGAGAAATGGGAAAGAACTGTTCATTTATGGACAAGTATATTGGCTTAAATGGTAAGAAAAGATAGTCAGATCTCTGGCAAAATGGTTGAAGTGCTGTCTGCATAAAATAATAGTGTTTTAAAGAACAAATGTTTACAGGGTTTTCACAAGGTGAGATGGAGAGAGGATTGCCTATGTTCCCTCATTTTAAGCAGTTCTATTTTTTGTTAGATATGGCAGCTTCACTTCCTTGTTATCCTCATCTAAAATACTTCGCATGCATACCCTGTCAAATTTATGGGAATGCTGTCTTTGCATGGCTTAAATAACATTTATTGGTCCAGCTCCTGGGTGCTGTCGCTCGCCCTGCAGTCAGGCCTGGGTTTCCTCCTGCTGCAGCTTCCCAAGTGCTGTCCTTCCCCAGCTGTTGGTAGCACAGAGCAGTTTGCAGACCTCCTTGTTCACAACTTGTCAGGCTCCTTTGATGCCTCTAGTGGAGAAACTCTCTATTAGGATTTAGTTTTGGCAACTGAAAGACTGCGTGTAATTTCCTTAGGTCACTCTGTTACGTTTCCTGGTTGGATTCTCAAGAACCCCTTGTGAAACGGCTCCAGAGAACAAAAACAATCAGAAGCAGGCCCACAATATTTACGTGAAATAAAGCTTCTCGATGAAAGATGTTATGCCCTAAAATAACTGATTTTTAATTCTTTACAGCTCTTCTTCCTCTTCTTCCTCTTCACAGTAAGAGGAATAATAATACCAATTTCCCTATCACGTTAAAGAAATGTGTCCTGTTCAGTAGAATTAGCATTTGAAACTTCTGGCTCCTGTTCAGCTCTCCTTTTCTACTGACCAGAGCACTTAAGCTTATTCTTTAATTTCACGTTCAGGAAGTGACTGTGATTTGGTGGTGTACAGGCTCTGTGGGAAGACTTCTCTATGGGAATTTCTCCATGAAACTTTTTTGCAAACATGAGTATCCTCTGTAATTATATTTCTTTCCTTGTTAGGGTGGTCTTCTGTCAGTCATACATTTAGCCTGTTCTCTGCATAAATAAAAATAGCAGGACTGTCAGGCTAAGTTTTTGAGACAGTCTTAAACAGTAAAAATTTTAATTAGTTTCATACCAACTGCCATTCGCTAGATGACGTTTCCCACTATGTATGTGCCAGTTCACATTATCTTTTTCAGTGAGCTTTTTTGCTACATTTAATTAGTAGGAAAAAGATAGTCATCATTTATGTACCATATGTAGTGAGTGTAGATGCTGCAATGCATGCAAAATACACACATCACATTCCTGGCATGCAAGTGGCTTAATGTGATTCCTACAAATCAGCTTCCCTCTGTGAAACTTTTAATTGTTACACGGTTTGCATTTTCTCTACAATCGTCATTCTGTGAGAATGCCACTTGCTAATAATACCAGTGTTAGGGTTTTAGATAAGTAATAATATGTGTTTGTGGATAAGGTTGTAGATGTACAGACTAAATAAAGGAGAATTTATAATTATTTTTTCCAATCTTACTATGATCTGTATTCTTTTTACAGATGTGAGGAGGTTGTGACTCTAAATAATAACTATATGCAGTGTTATCAAACAACTCCTAATGTGTAAATCAAATCCTTCATTTATGTGCACCTTCTGCAGAAGTGAGCTTTGTATTCATTTATCCACGTCAAAATGGAATTTTGTTTTCACAAGTAAATAAACACAAATCATGTAGAGCTTTTTAAGATTAAAAAAGAAGTTAGCTTTTTACTCATTGATCTTTCCCTAATCAACTTATTAGCTATAAATTTATTTGTGCTACACTGTCTTTGCCTTATAAAGATTTTGCTAGAGGATACCTATCAGAAAACCCTACTGGAGTTTCTAGGTACTTTCTGAATAGATTTTTGCACTTGTAACAGACTGCTTAAGGATTATCCTCTCAGGAACAGTTAAAAAATATAAGATATGAATTACAGCAAGGTTTGACTAGATCTTTGCTATGGCACATACCAATCTGACCGCTCTTTGGAATGTCAAAAGTCTGGAAAAATCTGCTAAATATAAAAGACATTGTTAAGTCTGATTATCCTGTGTTTTCAGGGTGTAGCTAATAAACTTATATTTCCTATTGGGATTTTGGGAAAAGGAAGGAAATATTTAAGTGGCAAGAAGTTTCATATTGCAAAATCAGATATACTTTTGATATCCTTTGATCTGCCTTTTGAGCATAAAAATATGTTAGTTATTAATTACTGATGGTATTATTAATATTGCTGTAAAAGTAAACCGTGCTTTTGTATCAGGGCCTGATATGCTGAATGCTGAACAAAAGTGTAATGACAAGACTGTGCTTTACAATCCATTGGCCCACTGGCACAAAGGTCGTGTAGTGCTATAAGTGTATGAATTTTTTTTTTTTCAAAATAGAGGAATTATGACATAAAAAGCAAAGGTTTTCTTCTATCGATTTGTTTAAAATGAGCTAGTTTCTTATTGCACAAGGGCTTTTTACCATACTCTGACAACCGAGGAGAAGAACAGAATATACAGCATCTGTACTAACATTAAAATCTCATTTCGCAGAAAAAATTAGGCATAAATGGGGATCAATTAACCTAGTTTGCTCTTTGCTATAGTATCTTAGCAAAGTATAAATCTACTTCTATCAAGAGGCTATCCTCTTATTATTCAGGCGTAAACAAAATGATCTTTTGAGATGCAAAACCACGGTGTTTATGGAATAGGCAAGAAGCTATGGATAATGGATACTTTGAAGACTTCAAGGAGTTGAGAACTCATTGTGTTAAGTTTGTCTTGGTGGTGTTAATCACTGATAATTAGCTCTACTTCTTCTTTGACAACTTTTGAACGAAAACATCTTGGCAATTAATAAGGTGTGGTGTATGCAGTTGATGTAGTGCTAGAGATTAAGATTCTTTTAATAATTTTTAGGAAAGATGGATCAAAAGAACCAATAGTGGAAATGAGAACAGAGGATGAAAGAATTACCAACCATGAAGATGGGAGTCCAGTAAATGAGCCAAATGAAACAACTCCACTTACAGAACCCGAGTAAGTAACCCCAAATTTCTTAGTTTATGAGAAGTCTGAAGACTTCCACCTCTGGGAAGGGGAAAGCTATGAATAACACTGTCATGGGAACGATATGCTGCAGCAAGGCAGTTTACCGGCGTGGTGTTTTATAACGACCATTCTAAATTACGGTACCGCCAGGTCCACCTGGCCCTCTGCCTGCCCAGATTAACCTCCCGTCCCGCGGGAGGCCCCGGCCGGCTGGCACGGGCAGCTCACAGCCCCACTAATGTCTGCCAGAGCCTCTGCAGCCGCTGTGCCCCCGGGCCCCCCGCTCCCCTAGCCTTTCAGCAGCAACCGAGCAAGAGCACAGCGGCCTTTTTAAGTCAGATGCAGCTAGCTTTACCCAAGGGCCTCCTCAGCAGTAGGGTGTAACTGCTCTGTGGTTATAACCTCCTGACTCTCAACGATGGCCATAGATTGAGTCACCCCCATTATGGAGCTCAGTGCTATGGAAATCCAGCTGCTCGCAGGGTTATCCCTTGCTGCTTACAAAAATTCCGATGTTCTGATATTTGTTACCACATAACTAATACTACTTTTGACTAGTAGAGATGTGTACTATAAAAAATGTTAAGTGAATCTCAGCAGGTGGAATTAGCCATGTGATCGTATCTATAAAGATGAAACATTGTACAAAATCCAGTGTTTTTGGATACATTTGCTGATAGGATACTAGGGCCAAGTTGTTTACCACTTCAAAGACTAATTACAGTGCCAGATATTGCAAGTACCAATGAGTTACATCCAGTATAGGGCACAATACAAGGGAAGATTAAGTTCAGCCCTTTCTGCCTGTCCCAGTCTTTAGAACAGATGGCAGGAATGAAACATGAGAAAATGAAGATCAAAAATGTTTTACTGTCTTATTGGGAGGAAAAAGAATGAGTCACTGGTGCCAGGAAAAATACCTAAATCATAGGAACAGCTGATAAGCATTCTGATGGGTATTATATCCCTGGGAGAATAAACTGCTAAAAGATATTAATAGTGACGACCATTTCCTTCTTGACAATTTCTTCTCCCACACCCAGTGGCAAAAGTCCAAGGTACAGCTGGAGCAAGGTCAGACAGGTTAGCTGCAGATTCAGGAAACTGTCGCTTATGAAACAAAAGATGAATACAGAAAAGCCTCGTGAAATCAGGATATCTGAAGAGACATGAACACTGAGGAGACATAGAACGACCTTTGCTCACTCAGGAGCCATTACGAATGAAGAGAGAAGCAATAGAAAATATGAGTGAGATGCCACGAGAGGAAAGAAGGAAGTAGCTGGTTAGAACTAAGTCTCGCAGCAGCAGTATCTGCATACAGACACATTATCAACAACAGGTGCTATCAACCAGAAAGACATATGCTGAGCAGAACAATGATGACCAGCAAGGATCTGGGAGGGAATTGCTTAGCTTGTAGGAGGAAGGATTTCCAAGGATATTCCAAGCAGTGTTCAGATAGGGTGGGATTCATTTTTATTAATTTTGGCTGTGGTGAGTGTATGCAAGGTAAGCCTTTAGTGTATGTTAGGTGAAATCAGCAGAGAGAGAGAGAGGCAGGCATGTCCCATATATCCAAGAGAATATTTCAGGATAAGATACCTCATGTCTATGAGATGCCTGTCTCTTCCTTGACTGCAGAATTAGCCTAGCTTACTTTTTGTGCCTAACTTTCAGGCAGCCTTTCTTGCAGATTTTTACAATTGGACAAAATAAATGCTGTGTTATTTTGAATAATACCAATTAATACTCAGAATTTTAAATGCAATTTAATTATTTCTTAATCAATGAGGAGATGACGTAGTCTTATAATAATGGAGTCCTTTCATTATATTACCAAGCATGCTACTCCTTAAACTATTTTTACCTTCACTCAGATTAATCTTTTTAAAATCAAAGATCCATTTGTGGTAGCGTATCAGCACAAAGCACTTTTAATGATAATGACAGAAAATCAATTTGTTAAATTGTACATTTTAAATTTCTGTAATGTGATTAAGATGCCACCTACAACACAGTATTATAATGGCATTCTTAATATTGTCTGATATAATTGTGTTTCTAGTGTTGGTAGCGTTCGTCATTTTCATGAAACAGAGTCATTTTCAGTATCAAAATGCCTGGGAGACAGTATTGCTATAATATTGTCATTCATTAGAGAAGTAAATATTCTATGGAAAGTTTTGTATGGGTACTATCAGCAAAATATCAGTTAGGGTTGAATGCTAAAATAAAGGTTGTCCATATTATTAATAACAGCCAGTATCTGACTAAAGCAAAAGAACTTTATAAGGATCAGCTATTTTTTCCTCCTAAAAAATACCTTTTATTATAAAATGATTTAGTATTTGGAAGAATAGCTGTTTGCCCCAAATTAAAAATACAAAATAACTTCTAATAGGTGTAGGAGGAGAATATTTGAAATCTTTAAACTTACAGTTCATTAAAAGAAAAAAAAATACTGAAACTGACTGAGATTAAATATGAATTAATATATGAAAAAAAAAATCCAGGGAGAAGAAAAATTCAAAATAACAAAAATATTATTAATATATTAAATTCTCACAAAGGGGTTTCTATTTCAAATAATTTGAAATTATTTGTGATATACTCCTAATCTGTTTCTCCAAAAGCAATTTGTCTATATTTCTGCGCAATATAGTCTGTCATTTGCCCAATTATTAATTTGGTTAAATATTTCCTTCCCTTTCAGCTACCTGTGATCAGAATTTCACTGAATCACAGAACTGCAAAATGGTTGAGGTTGGGAGGTACCTCTGAAGATAATGTAGTCCTATACTCCTGCTTGAGCAGCATCACCTAAAGCTGCATGCTCAGGAGCCTGTCCAGACAGCTCTGAATATCTCCAAGAATGGAGAGTCCACAACCTTAGTCCCCCATCAGTCTTCTCTTTTCCAGGCAGAACAGTCCCAGCTCTCTTTCATCATGAGAGACACTCCAGCTTGTTCATCATCTTTGCAGCCTTCCATTGAACCTGATCCAGTAGCTTTGTATTTCTCTTCTACCAGGGAGTCCAGAACTGGACACCGTACTCCAGGACTGAGTAGAGGAGAAGGATTATGTCTCTTGACCTGTTGGCAATGTTCTTCCTCATGCAGGCCAGGGTACTCTTGGCCTTCTTGGCCACAAGGGCACAATATTGGCTTATGGTCAACCTGGAGTCAAGTAGGACTCCCACATACTTCTCTTCAGAGCTATTCTTCAGGTCAGCCTCCGGGCTATATCCATCCATGGCAGCATTCCAGTCATGTGAGTTAAGCCTCATCTTGTTGACTGTGTGGTCCCTATAACTCTACTCTTCTTCCATCTCTCCTAGTTTAAAGTGTTTCTGGACAGTTTCACCGGTCTGTTGACAAAAAGACACCTCTTCCCCAATTAGTGAGGTGGATACCATCTCTCCCAGTCCGATGTCAATCTTTAAAAAGGTCCCATGGTTGTAGAAACCGAAACTCTGGTAATGACACCAGCTGCACAAACAGTTATTTGCAGTATCTGTCCACACCTCCTCACATCCTTCTTCTTTGCTGGTAGGATAGAGGAGAAAATCACCTGCTCCTTCCACCCCTACCTCTAACATCTGCTCTCAGAGCTTTATAGTCACATTTCATACCTTCTGTGTTGCCCTTGGCAATATTGTAGATACCCATGTGGAAGAGCAGCAGTGCCTAATAGTCGGAAGAGTGGACAAGTTTTGGCAGTCTCTCCCCAACAGCCCAGATGCAAGCCTCCAGCAAGCAGTAAACCTCTCTGGACACTGGTCAGGTCGGCAGATGGTGCCTCTGTTCCAAACAGCGGCGAGTAACCCATTATTATAATTCATTGCCTCCTCTGGGTTGCCTACATGGTTCAGGATATATCTGCCCCGTTGCTTCACTAAAAAGCACACACCAGTCCTCCTCAGCCTGAAGGGCGGTGAACCTGTTAAGTAGCTGCAGGCCTTCAGGAGGAGCAGGAACCTTCCTCCTTGTATGAGAAGACAGTAGTTTCCAGTCTTGACCTTCCTTGGAATTCCCACTTACTGTTCTGCAAGTCACATACTCCACTTGCATCTGCACTGGGGGTTGGGGCACTTGAAGCTGCAGGGTCTCCAAGAAGATCCTGTCTACCTCTCACTCACCCTTTCTGTGCTACGCAGCCTGCTGACTTCCTCCTCCAGCTCCTTGGCCTGACAACACAACTTGTCAACAACAGCACACCTTTTGCAGTCAAGGTGACTGTCAGCCCCAGTCTCATGGGGAGAGAACCTGAGAGAGAACCTGAGATCCTGCAACCTGACAGTTGTAAAGTTGCATCCTCTGCCAGATTGTCTGTCAGGGTCGAAGCCCAAAACATGGCAGGGAAAGTGACTTTAGCAACTGCAGGGGACCTTGCCTTGTGGCATATCACACCGTAACTGAGAATGTGGATGCTGCTCTGAATGGAGATGATAAGTCCTTCTTGTGCTATTCTGCACTGACTGCTGCACCAAACTGTGTATCTGTTGGCTGCCTCTCTTAGCAGCACTCTGCATTTTTTATAAAATTTGATTAAATCAAGTCTTTTTGAATATCAGGTTTAGTGCTTTGCATTATTAGGCATTTACCTCTCAGAAGCCACTCTTCCTTTGCATCATTTTCTTATCTTCTTTTAAAAACAGATTTCCATTGATTCTGCTATTTCCACTCATTTCGGCATCATGTTGCAGGCTGTATTCTGTTTCCTTTATCCTTTAGTTGTGTCATATGAAACAGTTACTAGCAAATACCCTCTGTGTTCAAAGCAAGACAGTTGATATATCCCACACATTTTATGATAATAGAA
>VZSV01000105.1:1877648-1901278 GCA_013398735.1 Nothocercus julius
ACCTCTAGATAAAAAACAACTTTCTCAGTTCCTTTCAGCCAGACTAAAATTTCGTAAGACCAGGAATGTGGGTATTGCATTGTTTTATTGATTATTAAGTGCTGTTTATACAAGACATTCCTAAGAGATTCTTCAGACAATTTTTGAACAGTATGTTACACTCTGGGACAATGAAGCAATCCTAGTGAGAGTTCTCTGGAAAAAAAATTAAACAGTTGTTAGGAATAAAAAAGGCATATGTATGCTATTCCCCAGGTGAAAAACAAAGCAAACTCAAACCAGAAACAGGATTAACAACTGTTATGCTCAAGCGATGTTATCAGAGGAGCATCTGAATAAACCTTACATATTTTTGACAGTTATATTTTGACAGGTAACTGGCAATAATAAATCTATGATTTTCCGTATCTGTTTTTTATAAGATCAGTGTTTGTCTTTCTTTTAAAGTGAAAGTGACTCTTTGCCATTGGAACTAATGGTTAGAAGACCCAAAGCAATGTTTAGACCATTTTGAAATTAAAATTCCATCTGAATTCATCTTCATCCATTCAGATAAGAACAGTTTTATCACAGGGCAAAATGTAAATGAACAACTTCTTATTGTGCTGTTCATTTGGAGGTTTCACCAAGTTTAGTTAGTCTTAAAAGAGTTAAACAGCTTTAATTTAAACATTAAACAGCTAGATTTTATGATCAAATATAAGTTCTAGAAGATTCTAAAAAAGATTCTATTACCTCCTTTTGCTATGAAAACGTTTTCACCTACATTTTGGCATAATCTCCAATGAAAGATCTTACTCTTTCATACACAACTGCATTTACATTTAGGAACAGAAACAGTAAAAACCTATATTCAGCAAAGCACTTAAGTGTTTCACTGTATCCTAAGGAACCCTTATTTTAATGCTGGTTTGGGTCAGACCCTTACTCTATTGTTTCTTTCATTTTTTTGAAGAAACTGAATTTTGGGAAGCAACAACGTGCTTATTGTGCACCATTTAGCTGTGGTGCACAGCTAATCTGGGCATAATAGAAATGGAAAGAATTTATATACGTATCTTTGAACAAAAAAACTCAATACTCATGGTAAAAGAATTGTACATTAATTTCAGTAAATTATGTTTTATTATAAGTACCGTGTATTTTATGAACAATGAATATGTTGTAGGCATAAATTATGTTTTGTGTTTTTTTGTAACTACCATGATTCCTCTTTTCTTCTGATAGGAAACTGCCACTAAAGGAGGAAAATGGGAAGGAAGCTTTAAATCCAGAAACCATGGAAATCAAAGTTGCTAATGACATCATCCAGTCGAAAGAAGATGATAGCAAAGCATAATAAGATAAACTACAGCTGTCCAAAAAATGTATTTGAATTGAAGTAACCCCGTGACCAAAACTTTACAACTGACCTTAAATTTCTTTGGAAACTTAAGCTTGGAATAGTTAGTACATGTGTACATATGATGAAACTATTTCTGTCTACAGTTTCTTTCTATTTTTTGTTAATGGTTTTAGTATGCAGTTTTGTTGACACCAGTCCCATGGTATAAATTTGAAAAATCTGCAGAATAAGAACTGTAATATATTATATGACAAAGTATGTATTTAGAAGAATACTTTATGGAACACCCTTAACCTCTACCAACATAGGAGGTCTCTCCAGATCTTACAGTGCAAGCTACATACGTAAAGGAAAGTGCCATATCCTGTTGTATTTATTTTCATTTGTAACAAAGGAAAAGTTTAGGTTGCCTTTAAAAAAAAAGCAGTCTCAATATGACATTTCAGACCTTAGAGCTGGACAACACTCATTAGTCATCCCAGCTGTGCTTATCACTTTAAACAAAAAGAACTGTCTTTAACACATGTCCAGCCACATTTTCACCTGGCTTTAGTACAGTAAAAGATTAATAACCATGATGTGCAGATTTAAAATAAAATGACTAATTATTTTGTAGAATTATGTTGGCTTCCCCTATATGAATGTGATTTTGAAAGGGCCCCAGGATTTTCAGTGCTTCAGGTATTCTGTATTAATATTTGGAAGGTTGTGTGTGAATTGAAATTGCAAATGCATGAAAGGAAATGGATTTTTGATAATAAGTTTCGGCATCAAAGGAACCTTTCCAATAAAATAAGCTGATGTTCATTCTTCTTTTAGTTCTAAGCATTTAGTCAAAGAATAAAAATATATTTTAATGTAAATTTTCGGTCCATATCGTTACCTGAAAGATTAAAAGTTGTCTTTATTGAAGAAGCACTTGCTGCTTTATGATTTCATATCCTTTGTATTCACAGAATACACAAGCAAAGATGAAAAGAAGAACTTTGGTTAAATAGTTAAGAACAGTTTTAAATTTTACTTAGTAGCATCTAGTACTAGGCCAAATACATTTTTTTCCTGATAAGCATTCTTCAAGTTAATCTTGTTTTTCTTAGTCTGGTTAACATACATTACTAAGAAATTTTTTTCTCATTTGTTATCATTGTTTTTATGGTGTTACTAATTGGAGTAATGTATTTTGGTCCCCTCCCAGCACAGTATATCCATACCTACCAAAGTGAAGTCTTGCTTTGGCAGAAGTAGATGAACTGTATAGCAAGGCAGATGAGAAAATGCTACTTGTCAGGAGCAAACTGTACAGTATCTTGTAAATTTTCCACATCAAAGTCATGAGGTTTGAGGTCTGAGCATAACTTTGCTCAGCAAATTGCATCCTCTCCGTGGTATGTCTGAATTTTGGTCACAGTCACAGTACTCAGACTGCCTGATTTCCCACAGAATTTCATCGACCCTTAGCTGATATTTTGCAGTTATGGCAAGGGATTGACTTTTGTCTAGTGGATCTAAAAAGGGAAATGTGAAAGAGTGTCCTAAAATCCGGGAAAATGGCAGGTTCACCTTCTTTTTAACTCAAGCACTAGTGCATTAGTGCACTTAAAGGAGCTGGTGAGGACATACGGACCTTTTTGATTTTTCAAGAACAAGTAATTTTATGTTTTCTCTTAAAGCTTTTCCTCACTTTGAGAAAAACCTGCAATGAGCCAAGTAGTTGAGGACAGAGGCATGGTACTGGTGTGCTGGGATAAGAGGTCAAATTCCTGTGAATCACAGAGTTACAGAATTGTTGAGGCTGGAAAGAACCTTTGGAGATTATCTGCCAGAACTAAAGTGAAAAGTATGGGTCAGAGAAGATAGCAAGGTAGAATGAAAATCATGAAAAATAATATTTTAAAGCTGCTGGCAATAAGCTTCTTTAAATGCTGAGTCACTCCTGGATCAAGGAAAGATGAAATGTCCCTTTGTGATCTTTTCTCTATTGCTCCCATGAGCTGACCATGGAGTATGACTAAAGAGAGTAGCTGCTGGCCCACCAGCTTTCTCTCCTGTTTCCTGCCTGGAGTGAGCAGGAGAACCCCCTAATCTATAACTGAGAAAAACACTTGGCTGGTTTATATGCATGAATGTGCATTCTTTTACAAAATATATATAGGCAGCTGGGCTTTTTCTCTCCATCAAACTGTAAGGAAGGGATGAGGAAAATTAAAGCAACAGAGGATAATGTGATTGTTGTAGCTTGACCACCTGCACCAAACATTGTATCACCCGGTGTTTTTACAAGGATGAGAATGAAGTAGGAAACTTCCTTTGCTGTTTACCTTGCCGCCACAAATTTAGCGGTGCTGTGCATGCTCACTGCAGCAGAGCTTTCCTGTGCAAATGCTTTCTCTGCAGTCAGCATGACAATTTGCACAAGATTCTTATGCAATGTGAGCAGAGATGAGAGTATCTATGCACAGCTGCAATTATATTCCACATCTTTGTATTTCTTGCTAACATTTACACAAAAACACTTGCATTGCCTAACAACTACATTTTTTTCTAAAATGGCTTTTAATTACAGCATGAAAACTAGTCTGAAGGGATTGCAAAATCTAAGATGCCTCTTCAGCACATTCATTAACATTTTTTGCTACTCTTTGCAAGCCAAGTATACAGCAAAATTATGTCAATAATGAAAGCAAAAGCATTTTCCAGTATATTGCATTAGAAACCAAAATCAAGTTCCAGAAGTATTTATTTTATTCTTTTTATTCACTCTGTTGCTGGTTGTGCAGTGTGAGATCTGAGAATTAAATAGAGCTAAATTACTGATAGACTGTTCCAAGCATACCCTTTAATTTTTGGATTAGTAGGTTATCTCTTATGCTTTGACTCTATGCTGTGCAGGAGGAACCTAAACTATAACTTCGAAGGAATGTTCAAAAACACTGATATTTGCAAATATTTCCAAATGAGGGACAGCTTGTAGTAAATTGTAAGATATATGTAGAACTGGAATAACATCATTTCTTTATTTTGTTTTCCTACTCTAGACTAAAAAAAAAATCAGATATCTGTATAAATGTCACTTTTACTGTCTGAAAGTAATTTTAAGTGTTAGTATGAAATGTCAGAAGAGTTGACAGAATATAACTATTTGTAAGAGTAATCTGAATTGTTACACTAACCTACTCCAGGGAGGGGCGTGGGAGGGAACCATTGAAATTATTGACAATATGGAATGTGGCAGTGACAATCTCTCCTAAAAAAAAAAAAAAAAAAAGAGTAAAATTATGTAAAATGACCTAGAACTTCTCGTCATTTTTTTTAGTAGAAATGCATTCTTAATTACCACAATAATAACAAAGCTTTTAATTAGTGTTTTACAATTTAGTATCCAATTGTACAATGGAGATTTTTGTTGGTTTATTTGCTTGAGGGGTTTTGTTGGCTTTTTAAGATTTTTTTTTTTTTTTTTTGATGTGGTTGCAGAAATATTTACTATTCTGGTGATGCTAATGCCTAATGTGACAAAGTTTAATTTATTGAGGCCCTAGTCTTGCAAGAAATTTTGTGTGGCTGAACCCACCACTCCTACAGCACTTGAATGACATTGGTGGAGTCAATGTGAGCAAAAGAATGTGTTTTCATAGAAGAGTTTGCAGGATCGGGCCTACTTTTTGTCTCTTCATAGATATTTACAATGTAGTACACAGTGACAGTCATAGACAAAGGCTGTATGACCACAGTACCTGGTATAATAAATTCCACTTGCTGTCTTCAGCCTCTGCTTTGATGTTCATCCAAAAAGTGGCTTTCTTTTTTATGATGGTAATTACTTCGGTTATTTATTTAAGTGCCAGTCATCAAACTGTAGTATAATAATCATGCCATTTTTCTGTTTCCTAGACCAGATAATGAAAAAGTATTTGTGCCTTTTGATAGCATGCCACACTGCTTTATTAATGAAAAGTCTTCAATAATTTGTCTAGAAAGCCTGTTTAAAAATATTTGAAAGCTTTACAATGACATACTTTTCTGCTCAAATATATAGTACACATCTAAAGTAAACTGAGGTAGTACTCTCAACTCACATAAATATTTTTAAAACAAAATTTGTAAAAAAAATTCTGAGATCGCAATTCTAGTGAGGGTCATTGTGGGTATATTATTCTTGAAAAGATTCAACTAGGTGGAGCACATGGGGGCATGAAGGAGTATTTTGATCAATTTATCAAATTGAAGGGTCAGATAGAAAGTCTTTTTAGTCCTATATAGACACTTAGACCTAAAGCATTATAATCTTCTCTCAAATCTGAAAGATAATGTGGAACATCTTCCCACCATTTTACCTCATGAGTAAAAGTGCTGTGGATGTTTGTTTCACAGTCCCTTGTGGCCTCACCATCTCTGTGTACACTGTCATAGAAGTAGCCTCCTTGTAGAGTTTCCATTATGCCTATTGGGTGATATTCACTCCTGGTTAATGGTCTCCAAGATGTTCAGTTATTGAAAAAGCGCCAGGCCCCTTGTTTTGGGAACCGAGGGGTACAACAAACCCTGCGAGAAAGGCTACAGCACCTCCAGCGCTCACTGGGGATTAAGGTACAAAGTGATTTCAGTGGGGTCTAAATTTCAGCCATCCATCTCAGTGAGACTCCTCGTGTCCTCACGCAATGGAATCACTTCGGAGAATCAGACTTGTAGGTTTAAGTGAAAAGGCACTGCAGCATCAGGCTCCTGATCACCTTTTGCTTTGGGAAGGATTTCCTACTGGAAATTCCTACCAAGCAGAAAAAGTTGCTTAAAACCAAGTCATAGTTCTATCCCATACCTTAGTGTAAGAATTAGTAAAATATCCCTCAAAATCCAGCTCCATCATGATTGCGTTTAGGTAAGGATAAACATATTTTAGTATTTTTTCTTCTTAAATCACTTTGTTTAACTTCAGATAACCCTGATGCTTAGTGCAAAGCTACCATGGTTAAATTTATACAAGTTCTGTGTTTTGTTTAACAAACCTTAAAGATTTATCACCTTCTTTTCAGGTTTTTAATGACATTTCAGGGAGCACCCAATCCCCTTTTACAGCACTTCTGTAATGATGGGGAGGGTACCACTCATTAAATTTTAAGTGATCTTACAAGATTTGCACTATACATATAAATGAGTTCTTATATAATTCTATTTGGGCTTGAGCCAAAAGGAAGTCTTTCTATTACAAATGCGGCTTTGGATCAACTTCTGAGAAATCACAGTTTACCAGAGTATTTTTCCTCTTAACAGGCATTGTGAACCTCATGATGTTTGACTTTCAAACTTGAATATTGGCCATATTTAGCCCAGAGAAAAGAAATAGATATTTATTGCCAAATTTATATTGGCAGCTTTTGAGTCACAGGTGAGATTGGGAGCGGGCCCAATGACCGCATGCAGTGCTGACAAAATTAAGGAAAGCTGCAAAAAGAGAGAACAGGTGCAAAGGACTGAGCTGAGAGAGAGTGGAGAAACTGAGATTATAGTTAGTGACAGGAAAAGTGGGGAGCTACTAGAGCAAAAAAGGCTACTAGAAAGTATTGCTAAAAAGCAGGGCACTATGTACTGTGAAAAGCAGGGAAGGGATAATATTAGCCCAGCTGTATCCTTTAACTCTGCCATGTAAGTAGGCTATATTTTAAATCCAAAATATAGGGTTGGGGAAGGAAAACAAACCTTTAGAGTCTCTATGGAACAGTATGTATATGGAACAAATATATAAAATAATCAGATCCCCAGGAAGAAAATTTTATTGCTCATGATACAGAGTTCTCACTAAGAATATAAAGTATTTGGGCAAGATTTTTTAAAATAGCTTTCCTGCTACAATGAGCACTTGGTATGTATTTGTATGCTGTGTACAATATAAGCTAAGGCATACCATACATTGTTTTTGTTATTCCACATATTGTCAACAGCTCACTTGCGATATATGCCACCTGAATTATATATTGATAAGTTAGCTACCACTGGAGCTAGTTTGTTTATTGTTTCAAAATCTTATGTCCCTATGAAATGCTGTATATATATATATCTCTAAACTGTAAAAAGAAGTAATATTGCAGATGCTGGTTTTGTATTTATGAAAGACATTGAAAGTATGGCTTAAAGTATATCAATTATTTGTCACTCTTCACCATTTGTATATTAATAGTAAAGATACTTTTACTTTAATGAACTGTTGTAGTTCACATTTATTTTTGCTAAAGTGTCTTTTTGTCAAGAATATCTGATTCATTAGGAGGCTTATTGGCAAAAAGAAAACTAAATTATTTATGCTCCCTATTATAGAAGTGATGAATAACCTCCAAGAAATCCTGCAATTTATTATTATTTTCTGTGAAATATGTCATTGTTATTAAAAAGTACTACTGTAGCATTCTGAGTCTCCAGCTGAGTTTGGATCCATGGTGATAGGCCGCTTAAATGTTGTTGAAAGATAATCCATTTTTCCAAAGAAGGGTACTTTAAAAGTATTTAGTATATGCCAGAAGAAGATACTGTTGCCAGAAGCTAGCTTGTTTTACCAGATTTTCAGCCTGCCAAAAGGCACGTAATTATGTTAGCGCTGCTGGGAACTGGTTGTAACAGATTGGGCTCGGTCTTCATTAAAATGGTCTTTTTTCATTGTTGCTGGTTTGTATTCAGCTGAGGCAGAGGATGGGTGAGCGAAGCGCCCTCATGACAAAATAGCTCAGTCACTTTCGTGAAATGGCAGGGGAACATCTTGTGTTTTGTTGACAAGAAAATGAGGCCTCCTAAGAGGCTGAATTCCCATAGAAACTTGCTAGACAGCCCATTACTGCCTAGGCACTAAAAAGTTACTAATTAGTGTGGAAGCACTGGGTGCCTCAGCTCTCTGAGTGCCACCGAAGCTCCAGCAAACTGCATAAGCCAAAGCACTGAGGGGATCGTAGATAGGAAAAAATAAAGTTTCACACAGCAGTAAATCTCTACAGTTGTATCTTCTTTCTGCGGTTCCTTAAGCTTTGATTTTGCTCATGTCCTAGGCATGTGCTTAGCTTATCGGCAATGACAACAATTAGCAAAGAGTCTAATAGAACTGACTTGGTATCCTCTTAGCATCAGCGTGTCTCTACCTACATGTTTTTCATGTGGAAGTATGCCTTGCTCCAACAGAGCCAAACTTCTTCAAATGATACAGATCGTTAATTGTGAAGCTAGAAATTTGGCTCAGATAGTCAGTGAGCCCACTGTAATGTCCACATGAGGGTCTTCTTTTGATTTATAAATAAATGGTAAATGCAATTTTTATTACTAATAATGCAATTTATGTTTAGAAAAAAAAAAAAATCAGCCTTGCTGATCTTGCAAAATCTTTTTACTCAAAATGCAAAATACTAATATTTAGAGGTTACTTGGATAACATGATAAGGACAAATTATTTACCTGTGTCATTGCCCATAACTTATATACATATAAAATATACCAATGAAAAAAAATCTTTTGAAAAAAGATGAAACTTTCAGAAGGATTCTTGTGAAACTCTTCCACTATCAGTACCAGTATGAAACATTGTCAACAGTGTTACTGGAAAAGCAGAATGAGCCATTTTTTATCAAGTCAGGCAATGAACTTCCAGAATTCATTCAGAAATTCTGATGTTGAAAGAATTTCTTCCTAATGAATTGGAGAATTATGGATTTCTTAAAATAAATACATGTGCAAAATGTAACACACTTTGCATGTAGAGTACTGCAAGTTTAATTAAGAGGTCACTTGCAGAGAAAATTGAGCTACTGTGTAAGCAGGCCAGAATAAAAACAGTGATGTGTATTGGAGATACAAAAAACTTTTCAATACGATACAAAACTTTTCATTTTAGAGAATGAATCTCTTCCTTAATGGGAAGCAAGTGTTAATTGTTAGACTGCAGTCATGGTTCTGCACCTCTTGGTATTCATGGCATGCCTGGCTGCAGTGTTATGTTCTGTCCTTCTAAATAAACTGCATATTCACTAGAAAGTAGTATTTTTTGAAAAAGCTATTATTTTAGTCTGTAAAATATGACTTTTTGCTTCTGCGAGTGAAGGAAAGCAAACTCCAGTTGCATAACACAGCTGTAATATAACTGTCATCTTACTAACACATTCTTCACCAAGGCAGCATGAGCCCCTTAAGGTAAAAGGCATGATGACCTAAAACTGGGCACTAAAATGAGTGCGAGTGATCTACATTTGTTGCTTCTACTACTGGAGCGGGACCCAGAAGTGCTGTGTATGACCAAGAAACATATTTGTTTAATTTCTCAAAGAGTTTCCTTGCAAAATCATTCTAGGACTCTGTGCACAGAATGGGGCTGGGGTGGAGCCCTATTGCCCTGGACTGGGATGAAATGAGGCCAGGGCCAGCACTGGGGGAGGTCCTGTGGGGAGCAAGGACAGCAAGGGCTGGGCTAGGGGGGGACGGCCTGATAGCCAGAGAGAAAATTCACTGACAGGTGAGAAGATTTAGGGGAGAGAGAAAAAAAAAAAAAAATCTTTTGCAGTTGAGACTTGAGTCAGTTTCTATTGCCAACGTTTTTAAGCAGTATGAGGTTGATCATTTAGGCAATTAAAGCTAAGCTCATTTTCTCATCTGAGAAAAGTGTAGTTTTACAAGTGCTCTTCACAGATTGAAATCACTGTGGGTTGTGTCAGATACTTGAGAGAGAATTTATAATTTGTTTTAAGCGGGAGAACATAAAACTGACAGAACGACTGAAGTTCTGGATGGGGATTCAGAAGATCCAATTTCTATTTTTGGATGCTACTGGCTGCCTTGGTTGAGCAAGTCAACTGCCAGGTGGGAAAAATATTTTTTATTCTCCTATTTTAGCCCTAATGAATTACGGACTGATTTTGATGCGACTACTCAAAATAAATATAAGAACAAGCATAAACTGTTTGCGAGATTTAAACCTTATGTTAAAAGTGTTTTGTTTGGGGATTTTTTGCCACTTTTGCGACAGAGAATTCTTTAAACTATCACTTTTTGCAGTGTTAGAACATCTGTGGTATGATGTATTAGAACACTTCTATCTAAATGCAAATATTGCTAATCATTTGTTTGGTATTTAAACTGTTACCACAAGGAAGAAATAACTCAAAACTTTGACAGCCCATACCTTCTTCATATGACACTTTAATGACAGGATAGGTAAAGCAGAACTTATTGGTGGTATTGATGACTTTTTTTTTGTCCATACCCCAAAGAAGTCTCTTTTGCAAATTATGGAAAATGGAGCACTTACGCTGAGCTTCAAAGGCATATGCTATCTTGAGAGGTTATGCTGTCTGCGAGATATAGTGCTCAGAAATGCAGTAACTTCTATGAGAAAAGCTGCCATAAATTATCTTCCTATTCAGAAAAGACAGTCACCATTTCTTCCCCTGTAACAGACACCTAAGTTTCCCTAGAAATACTTGTTTAACGTAACAGAAACCCATTGAAATGCTAATTTAGTAGTATTTCCCAAAACTTTCCTGAGAGACATCTTAACTAGCTGTTACTGCAGAACAACTTCTTCTAGGATGCTTTTTTCTTAGTATGCCTTTTTGAGGTTGGCACTTTAAATTCACCAAGTTGAAATAAAAGTAGGCCAGGTGCGATCATGTCATCAAAGGCTGGTGTTTGCAACCACTTGTTTTTTCAGGAGGTAAGTATAGTTGTTTTTACGTCTTTCTCTTTTGTTTTGTAAGAAAATGAGTTATTATCAGATTGACTGTAGCACGCAATCATGCAAGCTGAGTGTTTATTAGGATCATCATAGTATCTGAGTGCTCCAGGCAAATTGAGGGCCAGTTGTATAAACAGACTTCCAGTCTCAAGAAGTCAATCAAATAGAAAAAGAGAAAGTAGAGGAGGGGGAGGAAGGAAGCTTAAAACAACAAATCAATAGGAAATCTGTACTGGGGACAAGAATGATGGGTTTAATTTTTTTTTTTTTTTAATCACTTATTTTATTTTGAAGAGGAGTAGGTTGTGTAGAGATTTGCACAACTACGCAGAAGAATGTAGAGTTAGGCAGCAGATCTATTAGAAGGGGTTTAATGAAAGAAACAAGAATAAAAGAAATGAGTGAAAGAATTTATGAGAAAATTAAGCCCTCAAAAGACAAACCTCCCCAAATGTCATTATTTGTCAGAAAACAGTTCTTGTGAAACAAATAATTAAAAATGTGATTAAAAAAAGACCCAAAAAACTATCATGATGGCTGGGAGAAAGGTAGATTTTTTTTTTTCCTCAGTCTATGTAAAAGGGCATGAAAATTTCCTGATCTCATACTTTTCAATTATAACTAAATTTAGTGATGAGAGTAGGTTTATCCTAATCCAGATATACCCAGATATGATATATTCAGATATTTGGGAGATATCTGGGTATACCTGGGTATATCTCATTACTCTTTTCATAATTTTTGAATGGGAATTGGGTGGCTTTTGTATAGTGGCTCTTATTTCCTGTTGAGGTGATTATGGTCTTTTGCATAGTGCAGCATGATGTTGCCTATCACGTATTATCATTAAAATCCTGCCTTACCTTGTAACACTGATGAGAACCAGCAGGCCTGGGTGGGTGACAAAACTAGTCTGAGACAAGGGGCAGAGGAGGGTAAAACCTGTTTTCTCCTTTTTTTTCCATTCTATAACCCTAATAATAGCAAAGGTACAGAAGGATGTAATAGAATAACAGTACTCAACTATGCTGTTACTTGGTGATGGTGTGGGGTTTTTTTGTTTGTTTTGTTTTGTTTTGTTGTTGTTGTTGTTTTTTGTTTTTTAATAAATATTCCTTTGGGCTTCTGACCTAATAAGAGCCTGCTGACCATGCAACCGTGACTGAACCGTGCTTTTTTTTTTTTTTTTTTTTTTTTCTCCTGTAAGCAATTCATCTTCTTTCCAGGCTTTAACTCTGAGTTTGTGCTGACAACCATGTAGAACGTAGCGGGCCTGTAAAGCCCTGCCAGAGATGGCATTTTCACAGAGTTCAGATAAAGCACATTCCCTGCAGCTTTTCTCTTTGTAGACATTCTTAGTCTTATAAATAGATTAGGTTACATTTGTGTAACTGGGTACTTATTCTGTTAGGTAAGTTTTTCTTTGTCAAATCTGAATCTTAAAAAAGACAAACATGACAAACACTGCTTCTTGTTTTTTTCTTTCTGTACACAGGCCCTTTCATGGTTGTAAGGGCCATTTATGATGTATTTGTTGATGGGCCTATTAAATACATGATTTCCAGTTCTTGTCATTGTCATTGTAGCAGTTCTGTGACTTCAAATTCTGTCAGGCGGGCAAAAATTTTATATTTTACTTCAGCAGTCTAGCTGAGAGAGTGGGTAGATCACTGTGATGTGCTGGAAAACAGAGTGAGTGTATCATTACAAGAAGAGTTTGGTGGCACTTGGGTTTTTCAGAGCAACTGCTGCCTCTGGAGGATGTGTTCTCTTTGTCAGGTTGATTGAAATAAAACTGCTGAATGGTTGTCTGCCAAGCTTTGAAAATGTTCACTCAGTCTGAGGTTTTTATGGACGCAGATTAAATCTTAGTAATCAGTACTATGTAATTGTCATAGTACTATATGGTTGTCCAAGAGTAGAGCTACAGTGCCTAGCTGTGACAAGGTAGGTGCAGAGTCCCTCACTTCCCACTTATTACCTCTTTATTTTGGCTGGGTGGAACTCTGTGGTACTGCAGTTAGTCACCAGTGGCTGTGCCTGCAGTCTTAGTGCCAGTTCTGGTTTCTCTAATAGTATGAAGCCCTACACAGTGGGCTACTTGGGCTACTAGTGTGAGCAGAAAGCTCTAATACAGGGATTAAATGATTTAGTTTGACTTGCTCTTTTTATTGGACAAATTTATTAGTTGGGAATGCAGCGTGTTAATTGATTTCCATTTACTTGGCTATTGCTAGGACTGCTTGCACAGTGACTATGTTATATGGGGTCTCTTACAAAATTTCTTTACTACAGTAAAATAGCAAGTGCTTGTTCCAAACATGACTAATTTGCGGGTCTTTGATTATTTCGTACTTGTTTCTGTTAACCCTGATTAGGGTGAAGCTGAAGCAAGTCCAAATCAGGCTGTAGATGATCTTCTAGAATCAGAACATATTGTGAGTATCTCTCAACATCTTGAATGAACTACAGTAGGTGTTGGAGCAATTTTGGAAGTTGCTCACTTCTGGTAGGTGTTATGTATAAAAAAAAAAAAAAAAAAAAAAAAAACCTCATCCATTTAGCAACAAAAAATACTCTCTAAGAATCAATTCCTACCCACATGAAAATTGATTTCCAAGCTCAACTTCCTATAAGTATGCCAAATTGAGCACCATTTATTTTCCTGGACCTGAGCAAATAAACAGTCTGTTAGCAAGAGCTTATCAGTCTTATTGGTGGGTTGTAGTATGTGCTAATCAAGTGCATATTAAAGTAGAGCAGAATATAATGAGAGTTACAGTCTCTTCTTGCTGCCTTTGAGCCAGTGTATGTGAGCTCCCATTACATCATGCAAAGAATGAAATTGCTTTCAACAGGCACGGCAGTTTATAAATGAAGATATGCCATGTATCTGGACTTTATAGGTTAATTTCAGTTGAGCTTAAAATATAATCACAGTATAATTTAAGTTTTTATTAGATCTGAGTTGGGATGGATGAAGACTACATAAACTCTAGACTCTAGAGCCATTATTTTTATGTTCCACTCCATGTTGCTCAGTATGGAGGCAGCATTTACCCAAAGAAGCCAAGCTTTTTATCTTGTTAGATACAGATAGATAAGGATTTTCTGTGTTTTTTTTTTTCTTCAACCATTTAATTTCTTTAGTAAGAAAAATCTGTGCTTAAATATGAATTAAGATAATTTCAGCATTCACTACAAAATATTTCAGAAATAAACATCAAAATCACTTCCTTTTCATCACAATATTGAATCAACTTGACTGCTTTTGCCAGATAACCTCTGCAGACCATCCAGAACTGCCAAAACATCTGAGATGATACACATTCAATTACCATATTGTAAAGATGAACCATCTGTGCTAAGTTCCAGGCCTGCATGAGAATGAAAATGGGAATATGCAAAATCCCACTTAAGTAGTTATGAGTTCCAGCATGAAATAAATGAATTCTGTCAGTCCCTAGTGTTGTTAAATAACCATCATAGACTTTACCACCTACAATTAAAACCAAGATTAGAAAGAATATGTCAGATATGTTGTGGAATCCACTGAGAATGAAGGGAAGCAAAGGACTGAGTTGCTTCAGTATATTCAAGGAGCAATTGTAGTAGTTTTAGAAAAAAATCACTTTGCTAATGGAATCAAATTTAATCTAAGATTAAAGAATCTGGCATTGCTCTGATGCCTCAATTCATAGAGGTAGGAAAGATGATGGACACAGGATATTACTAATGCTTATTCATCATCCATGATCTCATTCCTGTCCTGGGCTTGAACTTCAGTAGATCTGTCTCTAGACAGACATAAGTCATCCTCATTCTGCAACTTCTCTAAGGTTCCTATCACATCTATATATGATGTGCAGTTAGTGTGTCGTTTTCACTGATCATGTGTACATATGTAAGAGCTGTGCTGAGAGGTAGATCTAAGATTCTTTTGTGAATGTATTTTTGAGCAACTAACTGAATCAAAAGGATCATGCCTTTGCAAACCTTAATAGATGCCTTTTCCTTCCCTCCTACAAAATTTTGTGTCTAACAGTTACCTCTTCTTCTCAACTACAGATTGTAATTGGACTTTTATAGTTTACAGCTTGTCCTAAATGAAAAGCTGGCTATAGTGATGATAAAGCACAGGTTTCTTAACTGGTCACCCCGTGGTTCCCACAGTGAACTGATCTCGTTTTGTTTCTTTAACATGTTGGGTATGCAATGATTGAGTATACAAAGATTAAACATTGTCATCTTATTCTAAATTTGAACTGTAAGGTTTTTTTTTTATATAGAAAGAATTAAAAGATAGAAGAGAGGAAGCCTTGTACTAGTTTTTCAGGCTACCTTTAGATTTCTTCTCTATTACTACTGAGGAGTTGTTTACCTACATGCCATATGTTGACTTTGCCATGTTTAAGCACAAGAACTCTGAATGATTTTATAACTTATCATTGCTGTGAGATCGGAAGTGACAAGATGCTGGATACAGATTTGGGACTTTTTATCTAGCATAGAATTTTTGTGCTATAAGGCAATCTGTTCTGTTTTCTCAATTCGCTAAATGTAACACAGTTGTGTTTTAATGTCTTCTCCCATCTCTTGCCTATCTTAGCTAATAAGATTGCAGTTTTTTGGACCTCCAGCTCTTCTGATGTCTTTGTGCAGAACCTAACACAATGTGACATGTGGTTCATTTGAAACATCACACAATAGTTCAATATTGTACAGCAAGATGTATGTAGTTATGCTCAAGTCATTGTTATGGTCAAAAGAGACAAGAATTTATTGTTAACTTAAGTTTATAAAACCAAATTACAATTTGTTAAAATTATTATTAGTCCAGTAATACTGGCCATAGTCAAAATTAATATAGCAAAGTTTAATCATAATACTGTAAAAATTGTTAAATTAAAAAACTTTTTTTTTTTTTCCTGGTGTTATGCCTACCCTTCCAAGAATTCTTTTGGTGCTACCATTGACAATTTCAACCTTTATCAAGAAGAGAGCTGAGGGATGTTGCAGAGGCTCATCAATGTACCCAGACTTTCACCAGGAGAATGTGATGCTGGTGGCAGGGTTCCTTCTGCCTTGGTTCTGGGGGCCACTTTGCTTTCTTTTTCCTACCCTGCCCACTCCCCTCCTCCTGTTGCCAGCAAGGGGTGAAGCTGCCCCTCAGTCCTGTCCCCGGGGGATGTTTGCAGGGCAGGGGCTGCCTGGGACTCTCAAACCCTTTCCCAGTGGCACAACCCCAAGCTGCAGCTCAAACAGGCTGGGCAATGGGCCCTCAGCCCATTGCCACCAGGTCAACCCAGCCCAGCTCAACAAGCCCAACCACTGCCAGAGATTTGCTCCCTGATCAATACAGAACTTAGGATCTTTTATAAGTAATGGCAAAATTATATATACCAGGCTAAGATGCATAGGGGAATGATCCAGCTGAGTTCATGAGTAGGGTATGTCTATTTTCGCTACTGTTTTTGAAGTGAATTGATTGACCTTTCTCTCCTACTTACTAAAATACTTTCTTAGCGGACACATGTATAAGTTGCTGCTGACTTAGGATGTGACCATGAACCTGAATATAGACACATTTTGAAAGGTGATTGACTCAACAGTATGACCCTAAGATCAGCAGAAGAATACATTAATCGGCAATGCTTAATATAAGTTTCTTAATTTGTATGCAAATCAAACGTTGACTGAAATTTCAGGATAATCATCTAAAATTCATTGCTGACGTAACTCCATTGGCTTCTGAAGAACTGCACACATACAGATAATTCCATCGTTTAAGAAACTAGTCCAGGGTCTTGGTGCATTTCACATGTCAAAAGAGCAATAGTTTAGCAGAGAAGTATGAGGGAGAACTTCAACAGTAAAACTGCTGGACCCATAGAGTGAATGTATTTTTTGTTTGTTTGTTTATCCCCTTATGGATAGGAAGTTTGACTTCTGGTTTTGCGTTAAATAAATTAAATTCCATGATAAACAATCTGTCTATTCTACCTTTGTATGTAGTTCTATGAATTTCACTGCTACTTTTGTTAGGGGAAGAAGCAAAACCCAGCTCTGTATTTGATAGAACATTTCTGTTGTAAGCACATTTCCTTTTCTCTTGAAATCCATTTCTCTTGAAGTCCATTTCTCTTGCAGTGCGCTATCACTGCTCAGCAATCAACTAAACACAGAAGAAATGACAATTAAAGGAATTTGTTTACATTACATATGTTACGTATATGACTATTATGTATATTCTTTGCTGAAGTTAGGTGGATCACTGAATAAAAGTTTGAGCACTGTAGAATTCACAGATGCAGTATGGCAGTAAATCACACAAACTGAGCTGAGGTAGTTACAGAGTTACTGGGCATTCAGTCTCAAGTTTATAGAGGGGGAGCCTGATACCCCATTGAATCATAACAGCTTACATTAGGTATAGTCAGGTTTCGCTAATGTAGTGAGTAACAATTGTAAGAATAATAATAATCAATCCTATTTTTTTCCTTCAGGCAGTATTTTGTTTGGCTATTCCTGATCATGTTTAAGAATGAGTTTTCAAATTTTTCTTCTTGTTTGTTAATACATACAAATCATTTTAAATTCTCTTTACTATGCTGTGCAATAATTAAAGATATTTATAAGATATTAGGATTTTATTGTCCTCTACATTCAAAATATGGTGTATCTTACAAATATAATCTGAAACAAGCAGCTGTGGTTTTTTTTTGTTGTTGTTTTTTGGGTTTTTTTTTTATGGTTTTTACATAGTGGAACTTTCAAAAGTCTTAGATGTGTGTAGGACATTGCACCCTCTCCACTTTCTTCCATGTGAATAACTAACACTTCCTGTATGTTATAACAGAAATAATGGTACAAAAGAAATAACAGTAAATCATTGTATGTGACTTGGTTCTTTCAGATGGCCTAAGCAGATGGTTCTAATCAGATGGACTAATTCCAGGTCTCTTTCCAATTGCAAAAGAAACCACATGCTAAACCCACCTTTATTTATACTTCTGCTTTTAATACTGATAACTAAGTCTGAGCTAACTGAGTCTGAATTTAAAAAAAAAAAAAAAAAAAAAAAACATGGAAATGCATTTCTGGATACTTTGGGGTGTGTAGTTTCTGTATATTTCTATATACCTTTTCACATCTCAGCACAATGAGTTCCTTCTTCTCTCTTGTTCCTCTCCTCTCCCTTTCATTTCCTCCTTTCACAGGAGAAAAAAAAAAAAAAAAAGGGAGGTAGGAAGACTGTCCCTACGTGGTACCTTTACAGCAGTATGATTGTTAAAAAATAACATGCACAAATGAATTCCCCACATGCTTTTGCAAGACTAAGGTAGGAGGACCGAGCAGGCCAGAATGCTTCCAGGAAAGAGGGTAGGAAGGTGGGACCATACTGCCATGGAGAAAAGTCACCGGGGAACCACCGAGCTGGACATCTTCACAGGGGTTCTTCCTACAGAGCAGATGCTCCGTAGGCTCACCAAACTTTGTCTCTTTAAGGGTTTCTATAAATAACTGCATTATGGGCAAAACATTTGAGCATACGTATTTATGGAAACACATTCATAGTGCTAGTGCTCACAGACCATGCTCACTTTCTGGTGGGCCCTTCATTACAATGTCATAGATCTGAGTTCATAAATATAGATTCTCCTGCCAAGCTCTTCTCCACATCTGTTGCTTGTTGTTTGTTTTTTTTCATGGCATAAATACTCTATTTTCCAGTCAGAACTCTCTGAATATTGTGTCTCCTTGAAGTATGTGAGCATGAAATCACTTTCTGAAAATCCATCATCTCTAAAATTCTTTGCAAACTCTACTATGCAGAAGTGTTGCCACACATTTCTTGTAAATATGGTGTGAGCACTTTTCATAATATAAGTGGATTTTCTTGTATGAAAACCTTGTTAATAGCAAGGTCCAAGGAGAAAAAAAAAGAAAAAAAAAAAAAGAAAAAAAAAAACAACTGTGCCTTCAAGAGAAATAGAGAATTCAATAATTTTTATTACTATTTTTTTAATCCTGATGTATCCATTGAGACTCTGGGAAAACATGAAAAAGTCTAAAGTGAAAAAATCTGCTGAAATATAAGCAGAGAGAGAAATGAGCCTGAATTCAGAAACATGAAACATTTCTCTTCAAGTAGAGAGGTGTATTTTACCACACCTGAAGGGAGACGTTTTTTCTAGTAATTGTTTTTGATCTACTGGAAGACAAGGAACTCTCCAAGAATGAAAGGAAAGTAAACATATATTAATGCTAACCACATTGCGTGTTGACTGCACTATGATAGCTATTAACATTTCTGGACTTCATATTTGATGTGTAAACTTTTCCAATAAAATTATTTTGAAATAAACTTATGTTTAATGTTCTATTTATTCAACTTATCATGCTCCTTTCTTTAATTTGAACAATTTTGTTATTTCTGGTCATAATTAGCATTATTTGACCCTAATGTGAACTTGCTTCAGAGGGCAGTCATTGATGGCTATATAACCTGCTATTAGGACTACTGTTTTTCTCAGCTGAGAAGCTCACTAGGAAGAAGGACTCAAGAAGCTGTATAAAAATATGGATTTGCTATTAATGTTACATTATTGTTAGCATCAATCAAATACAACATTTACTTGTTGGAAAGGAGGTAATTACAATGTTTGTCTACCTGATCTCACTCATAGGTGGTGTCTTTTTACCACTTGTCACTGCTTGTCACTGCTTGAACTGCTTGTTCATTCTACAGTAATCTGGCATGATCTTAGAGTCATTGGTTACTGTTGAGCTTTCATGAGTTTAATTTGCAATATGAGGAAACATTAATAAAAATGTGTATTTGTGAAGCATTTAAATTTTGAGGTTTTCTGCTCTGGTTTTGATTAAAGATCATCCTGGAATACTTAACACATACTGAAATTCAGCTGCCACACTCTGGATTTTCAATCTTATGGGATTTTCAAATCTTATCAAAATAAAACAATGCAGTCTGGAGGAAATCTTATTGTGTCTTGTCCTCCCGTCCTTCAAGTCTTCCTCTAATGTTAATTTAGGCAATAATAAAAGTAGTAGAAATTTAGGAGAAATGAAGTATTAGAATGTAGTGTGAACTAGAAAGGTAGTGTAAGTGTACAAAAGTACGTAACGCACATATCTAAATAAACTTATTGTGTGTCTCTGTCTATTTGGCTTGAACTTCACAGTTGATTTGTAAACTGCATAAATGTATCTTATAATTTTAAAGAGTTTCCAGAGACACTTTAAAATTTCAATGGAAATATAAACTAGGCAGTTATTCAAAAACTAAACCAAAACAAAAAAAAACCCAACCCCTACAAAAAGCTGTCTACTTGCAGAATTTGGTGCCTATTTTCTAGTGAATAATTCATTTGAGGAATGTTTCCCTGTGAATTTATCAGGGTACAGCTTAAGAGAAACACTTTATTATTCAAAAATATTGTGTTAATAATTTGTGCAAATAAATCTTACTCTGAGGTGAAGTGTTTGCCAAAAACATACAGGTATTTGATGAGCTGGGCTAGAGAGTACAAACAGAACATATTTTTAAAGCTGCTACATATTTTGCAAAACACCATCTAACATAACAAGCAAAAAAAAAAAAAAAGATTTTTGAGTTGGCTTTTCAAGTGCTTTTTTTTCAAAAGAAGATTAGAGGGTTTTTTTGTTTGTTTTATTTTGTAATTAAAAATAGCTTTTCAGGGAGAAAAATGCAAGACATGAGATTATTTATTTATTTATTTACAAATGATTTATGTATCTCAGAAGCATCTTTGTTTTGGACTGCTGGGATTCTTATTGGATTCAAATTGTTACAAATACATATTACATGGGGAAGGAGGGAGTTCCTCATTCCCAAAACGGTTGATCAGATGAAACAGCTGCAGCTAACTATGTCAAATCTCTCTGGAGACATTAATGTGCAACACTTCCCAAGTTTCTGAATCCAATTACATATTTTGTGTATATATGAGAGGTATGGTGCTTCTTTCCTCCAAATGGAGAAGATGGTATTCTTTAATAGAATGGGGAAAACTCAGGCTTATTAGCCAACATACACAATTCAAACTCACTCTTCTATTCTTGGCTGTTTGTAGTTTCTTTCAGCATGTCTAGCTGCAAATGCATGTAATAGTTTTTTTTTTAATACTCTACAAGTTCAAATAAAAAATCAGAAGTATATTGATTTTAGGCATCTTTTTGTGTCATTCACTTAAGCTTTTTTTGAGAGCATTGTATCTGACCATAGATTGACAATTGGGATTAGATCTAAAAAATGATCACATATAGATACAGGTGCTTAGACTAGTACAAGAAAATAACTGCGGTGGTAACATATGATGATGATTTTCAAGCTTTGAGCTCTCTGTATCGCCATAGTGACCAGAATGTCATTTGAGAAATGACATTTAATGACAGCTGTTTTTCTGAGTCAATATCCTCATACAGTTTTGACTTCTACATAATATTTAACTCAAATTACAAGAAAAATATGCTGTACTCAGTTTATACACAACTTGACCATGAGTACAGTTAGTTCTTTCAAATCTTATCTACTCCTGTTCTTTCCTCTACCTGTAGCTTATTTGAACTAATGATTTTCTGCACTGTTGTAAATCCCAGGCCAAGACTATCACATGAACAATGTAGCCAAATTCCAGGTGAGGGCTCTGTTGTTGTTATATTGTTAAAGGTACTACTGAACTACTCTGAAATTTCGACTGTATCTTTGCTTCTTTCTCAGGTCTTCAGACTAAATTGTGGGAACATTATTATTTTGTCCATACCATTCAGTATTCCTTTCCTGGTATACTTCATCTGCCATGCTGGTTATTTTTGGTTGGAATAATCACATATTTCTATGTCTATGTGGCACAATACACGTATTCAGGTAAGCTCAGAATGAGGCATGACTTTTCCAAGCCCTTAATTTTATACGATCCATGAGTAGAAGGGATGTAAGTGATGGGAAATATTATTTTTGTTTGCATTTCAAAACAATAGGGATTTAAAGCTGTTAACAGCAGACATGGAAGAAGATTTGAAAAAGTATTTGTCTGCTCTATGTCAATTTGCAATTCTGCCCTAGCTGTGTATATTTCCTGACAGAGCAACCTTGAGTCACTTAGAAGATTTTATCGACAACTCCAGCCCTTTGCCAAATCTCTCTTTGTTTTTACACAACTTCTGGCTGTCCTTGTTAGGATACATTAGTGTCAAACTGAGGAATGCTGATTAGGGAAGACAAGTCATGTACTGTACACAGGTGGCTAACACAGTCTCTGTTAAATTAAGGTATAATGTATTTGGGCTCTATGGAGCAGCTATAATTTTAGGTGTTTTCCCTCCCTTTCCTCCTTCCTAGATGAGCAATATTTTGTTGAAAGGTAATGGTGAAAATGAAATATCTACCAAGATTAAAAAAAAAAAAAAAAAAAAAAGCTCTATAACTAGATTTGGGCCCCAACAATGACATCAGGCAGAATAGCCTCATATTGGAAGTGTTCAGTAATTGAGTCAGGGTCAGTTTAAGAATCTCCTGAATCGAGAGAGAGGCCTATCTGAAACACTCTCTGCATAGAGTAGTTTGATAATTCTCTAATTTCAGATTTTATTCAAGGCTTTGTCTTTGCTCTCTAGCATACTATTCAGACTGGTTTTAAAAGGGCGTATATCACAGTGTGTATGCATTTATGTGTGTAATATTGAATCATGCTCATCATCCTAGAATAGCAATGTGTTGGGGCAAGGCAACAGCATCTGCAAGTTACTGCAATTCTGGCTAATAAGAAAGTGAGTAACAATTTATTTCCTAGGCTGTATAGTATAGTTAAAGATGAGTGTATGTATTCCTGCATCCATAATATATAATATATAACATTACAAGGTGAATAACCAAAATAGTGAAAACCTTTAGAAACTTTTGTAGAGAAAGCTTTCTTTAGGAGCATCTTGTAGTCTGAATATTCAAGGGATGCATAGATTGTCATATGAGTTGTCTAATATAAAAACTAGGTGATCAGCATGATCACTGCTGTTTTGTTTTATTTTGTTTTGTTTTATTTGTTTATTTGTTTGTTTGTTTTCCAATACCACAGCTCAACAATATTCATGAACTGACCATTAGCTACCACACTCTAGGAGTGTCATTGCCAGAAAAATTGCATAAAATTTCTAAAGAAAGTGGTGAATTAAAAAAAAAAAAAGAAAAAAGAAAGTAAAAGATACATTTATCATAAATAAAGATACTGAATTAAATAACTAGAACAGGCAGAAGATGAGAGGGATCACACAATTTTTTCATAATTCCGAACTGTTGTAACTTAGTATTTCGTGTGCTGCAGAGAGGGACCTGGGCGTCATGGTGGGTGACAAGTTGCCCATGAGGCAGCAGTGCCCTCGTGGCCAAGAAGGCCAATGGGATCCTGGGGTGCATTAGGAAGAGCAGGTCGAGGGAGGGGATCCTGCCCCTCTACTCAGCCCTGGTGAGGCCACACCTGGAGTGCTGCATCCAGTTCTGGGCTCCCCAGTACAAGAGGGATGTGGAGCTACTGGAGAGAGTCCAGC
>VZSV01000105.1:1912405-1940780 GCA_013398735.1 Nothocercus julius
TTTTTTTTTTTTTTTTTTTTTTTTTCTTTTTTCTTTGCTTTAAAGCCAAGATAGGACTTTAGGATTTTTTCCCCTCTGTAATTATGAGGAAAAATTGCATGCTTTCATATGTCTTCGTGAATGTGTACTGCGATATGAGATGTTAGTCTACCATAAGACATTGAAGAACAATGAAAGCTTAACACAATGTGTTATTCTACTCCTCCCAAAATCCCCCTAGAAACCTCTGCTTAAAGACTAGGATTGTACTTTGAGGGAGGGGAAAATAACAGTTTGGGGTTGTGGGAGGAGCAGGGAATCATAACAAAAAGACTGAAATCAAAGTATAAAAGTGTTTGTAATAAGCTGAAAGGAAATTTTGTGTTTGTATATGTGTTTATAGTTTTGTGTCTGAAAGAATAGAAAGTATGGAGAGAGAAGCAGGGGAGGGGAAAAGAGGTTGACACATGAAAGGAAACCCATAAAGTTTCATGACTCCCTCACGCACTCTCTGGTAGAACTACTTCAAGCAAAAAGTGAGTATCTTCACAGGGAGTTTTAGCCCCCACTGTTAGTGAATTTTTGTGAAGAGGCTGCAGATTTCCCTGTGGAAACATTTCTGATTTTAATCACTCTGGTAAGCAATTGGTTTCTTTTATGGGCTTTAATGCAGTATGCTTTATGAGTCCAAACCTTTCCTCCTCATGTGAGTGTTGTCTGAATGAGAAGAGTGATAAAAATACCATCAATACTTGGTTTAAGATGGTTCTAAATCATACAGTAAAAGCACTTCGAGGTTCATGCTCTCCATGGCATGCATATGTAATTCCTGTAGACGTTAATGGAACTTCTTAAAATTATTTTCAAGGTCAGGGTTGTATTAAGTACTGAACTGTAGCCCTTAGAGTCATTGCCACTGAATTGTGAAGATGCTACAAGTTGACAACAGTTGCTGGTAGCTTTTTACCTTTGAAGGACAGAAACAATGTGTAAATTACGATGGCCTGCTGAGTGCTGCTGAGCGAGGTTCTGTGTTCTCAGGCAGGGTCTTCCAGGGATTGCTGTCCTCTAGGAAAGTGAGACGAATGGAGCTATGACCATTCCCAGAGATATCCCTTCATTTCTGAGATTATTGCAGATTCTAGTCAGTCAGTCTTGCCTCAAGATAAACTCTACCTTTACAGCTTTCTGCTCACAGGCGATTCTACCTCTGCTGTGCTGAAAAGATCAGTGTTGTGCTCCCTTAGATAAAGGGCAGGAATCTGACATCTGTAAACACTATGCTTGTGAAGAGAACACTTCCAGGAGCTGAGGCTGTGAAAGCAATTGATGCTTAGAAGAGAAATATGCAATGGTGTCAAGACAGGCCCTCTCAACAAGAAACAGGGTTCACTGTGGCTTCTAAAAAAGAAAGCACAGTGGGATATCTACAGGTGTTGAAATTTAGGCTGAATTTCTGCATGCTACCTAGATCCATTTGAAAAATGTTAGCTTACCATGGACTGCGGTTCCCAGTTACAGCTGTACTGCTGAAAATGGCTTGCGTCATGTAACTACTGTACATTATGCTGCTTCTCTGGGGCTCCTAAGGGTAGTACCTCAATTCACAAGGTAATGCAGAGAATGCACCTATGCAATCAAAGCTATGTAAAGCTATTTGGTTAAGTGGCACAGAACTGAAAAGCAGTGCCATTTGGGATATAATGCCTCAATTTGACACTGATGTGCCTGAAAAGTGTCCCTCTGCCCTCAAATTTCCAGCAAAAATAAATCCCGAAGAAATCAAGAGTACTGTTTATGGTTTGTTTCCATATTACTACAAATGAGTGATAATCTATATTGAAAGACTTGTGAGGGTTTTTTGTTTTGTTTATTTTTTGCCATTTAAGTAATGGAGTAATAAGCTTATTTGAGCAATAAGATGAGCATCTCCCATTTGCAAGTTGGGAAACGTAGGCACTGTCCTGTGGTTAGTTGTATGAATCATTGCAAGACAGTGCTAAAGTCAGAGGGCAAAACTGTAGAACTAAAGATTATTTTTTTTCTGTGTTTATAATATTAATAAGGGAATAAATCACCTTATGCCATTGGCAAAACAAGGAACAGTGTATAATTATGAAAAAGTATATAACTTTACAAAATTATATATTTTTTTCCCCACTCTACCCCCTGCATTATACCTTCTTCACAGTAATTGCTACCAAATTCCAAAGAAAAAAAAATCAAGCACAGTATAATGAAAAGCCAAGTGAGTTAAGGAATTTTTTTTTTTTTTTGGTAGTTTATCAGGAAGTATCTAATTATATATGCTACTTGTCAGTAGCTTGATTCTGAAGGTGCTACAGATAATATCACCACTGAGAGGCTTGTCCGTGTGAGAAATCTATATCTTGATTTTTAAATCCTAGCTTTTGGAGTTAAGACACTGAGATCAATAGTAGAGTGAAAGTTGCACTGTACCTTCAGAAAGATACAGTGTCCTTAATCCAATGCAGTTACTGGAATTTGAAGATACTTCACACTTAAGTTCAGATCTTTAATCAAGTACAGGAGCTGGAAACATGTTTGCCTTGCACTTTTATGCTACCCACAGGAGAGCTTGGACATAAACACCTTTTTTTCACATTTTGTGCAGAGCAGGGGCATTTCCTATTAACAGTTTCAAATTGCATAAGAAAGCATAATCATCACAGTTCCCTTTGAAAAAGATCAGGCATGTTTAGAATTTTCCAGTCTTAGTACTTCACATTCTCTGCAGATGACATTGAGATCGATGAATATTGGATGATGTCATGAAACATTGATTCTATATGAATATTTGTGCAGTGTGTCTTCACATTTTTAAGCACCTTTTCTGTATGCAAGGTTCAACTGTCAGCATTGCTTCTGTGCTAGGTGCATATTCTTGGATCTTGATTATATACAAAAAAGCCAGCAAAAATAAATGTGTTCTGGTTCAGGTACAGCAGAAGTAGCAGTGCAGGGCCTCTGTAGAGAGAATGCTGACTCCTAACAGTGTTTTTAGGTGCTGAGCCAGGAAAATGTTCTGAGCAGGGCAAATTAAATGATAGAGGGCTTTAAATATCAACTGAAGACAGAAGTGCACATAACTTTTGCTTTGTGATGTTATTCTGACAATCTTGGGGGAAGCATTTGTGTAGAGTATATAAATTTCATTTGTTCAGGGTGCTGCACATCAGTGTCAGATTGCAAACTCCATTTTGAATGTGAGGTTTGTTTGCCTTCCCTTCTGTCTTCATTTTCATACTGCTTTATTTTCAAATTTACAGGAGGTAACAGAAGAAAATATTTTATCTGGCATAGAGCCAGCAACAGGGGATGGTTTAATTTTGATTGTCCCTTCAAACAAGTAAATTGGAGTAAAGGATGGCTATTACCCTTCCACAATTCCTTCAAAGGGTAAGAATTTCAGATACAAACTTGAAAATCAAGCTAGAAGAAGAGTGTATGACTTGTCAGGAAGATGTAGTCTCCTTTGTGTAAAGGATTTCTGTCAGCATTTCACAGGTCAGCTGGGAGGTTTTCACAGACATTTTAACAAGATGAAGATATGGTAGAGCATTTTAGTGTTAATGTCATGTGACTAATGCAGGCAACCATTACACTGCATTTTTTGGATTGACTTCTGCTTTTCGCTAGTGCTTAGAAGTTATTCCATGATCCCTGGAGAGCTTGTGCTCTTTTTGCTGGTGCCTGTTCAGACCTGCTCTGGCACCAGCCATGTGGCAGTACTGTGGTTGCCTATCCTACAGGCATGGTTTTATTTTTCATTGCTGTGGCCCCAAAGGTGACTTGAATTCTCTTATACGAGGGAGATTTGGTGCTTCCTAGAGTGAACTTTGCACCCTGCGCCTTCCCAGGTTCTAGATTAAAAGCATTAGAGATCATCAGTAGGAGATCAAAAATAGTAATGGAGTGGAGATGTAAGAGACTGTTGCGGATTGTGTTTGTCTCGACATGGTTGCCACAGCTTTTTGCTCAGCATCCTGTCCCTGGGAAGACCGCGATACCAGCTCAAGACCCGAACAATGACTTTCTCAGCAGTGCCTACCACGTGGCGCTTGCACTCGAGTCGGGTGAAGAGGAGCACCAGAGCACGCAGCACGTATGAAAGTGGGCAGACCCTTCAAGAACTGAGACATAAAAAGGACTGCGTATTCCTCCCTTACGTGTGGCTTCTTTCCCTGAACTCTCCTTCAAGAGATCATCACCTGCACCAAGGTGGAGCCAACGAAACCTAGCTGTGCTGGTGGTGGTGGTAACTAATCTTGCTACATCTCTCCCACTTGTTTGCTTATCTTTTTTTCTGTCCTTTCTTCTGTCCTCTGTCCTGTCACAATTATGAGAATAGAGCTTATAAGGTTGTATGACATTTGACCCCGTTTGTGTCTTAATCTTGCTCTTGGGATTGTATCGAAACCTCCCCTGAGAGTGGATTGGGACAGGAGATGAGGACGTGCATTTGTGTTTTTATTTTTGTTTTGTTTGCTTTTTGTACTCATGTCTTTGCATCTATGATGAGGAACAAGTTGTTTTGGAACTTGTTGCGAATTTTTGCATGTTGTGTCCCTTGTGAATGTTCATAAGGGACATTTTTTGAAAATAAAAGGCCTGAGGAGAAAAGGAAATCAGTATTTGGAGTTTTCTTGAACTTTGGCAGGTAGATCTTTTGTCAAGGAAAGTACTAGAGAATCAAAGAAAGCAGGGAGGCTGCGATCTGAGATGGGTGGAAGGTAATTACACATATATCTCTGTGTAGCATCACTGATGATGTTCACCAAAATAATCTGCAAACATGCTGGTATGGTCTTGGGAGATCACTGTGTTCAATTGTGTGGAGGTGTTTTTTTGTATGGTTTATTCTTGTTTTGTTTTAAAATAAAGGGATTTTAGATTGAAAATATTTATATTCTTCCAATGTTCAGATAAATGCAAAAGCAAGTTATGGTGAAACTGCATGAAAAATTAAAGCACTGGTTTTGCTCGTTGCTACAATGATTTAGTATAGTCTTTAATAATAAATAATAATAATAATAATAAATTTAGACCTGCATTATAGTTTCCAGGGTCCCCTTTCTTGCCCTTTTTGAAGACTGGCGTGATACTTGCTTTCTTCCAGCCTGAGGACTGGAATCCTGATTGTCATGGCCTTTCAACGATGGTGGAGAGTGAATGATATCTGCCAGTTCCCTCAAAAATTGTGGGAGCATCCCATCAGGGCCCATGGATTTGCAGATGTGTGCCTAAAAAATCTCTAAACTGATCCTCTACCAAGGGGAAGACTTCCTTTCTCCTGATTTTCTCCCTGATCTCCAAGTCTGGGATCTCTGTAGGTATTTATGCCTATTTTTGTGAGGAGATGCTGAGCAGACTCTGTTCAAAGCTTCCTGCCTATTAGTCTTTGAAAGTCAAAAGAAGACCTTTTCTCTATAATATGACATCTTTCAGTGAGCAGATTGTTCTGTCACTTGATTGCTCTGATTTCCAGCCCTCTTCCAGCATGGGACTTCCTGGGGAAAGAGGGGTCCCTGTATGTGTAATGCTCCAGAGCAGAGCATTCTCCAGTCTGGTTGTACTTCTAAAGTGGTTTTATATAATTGGTAGGGCTTTCTGCTTGGCAATTGTGGCTGATAACAACATATGTGGTTACAGTGGGGGTGATAATTTTGTAAGTGTGCTGAATACTGCTTCAAAAGCTTGTCATATTTGTAAAAGGGTTTGTCTATTTCTATATAAATTTGTATATGTATTTAAGGGAGAGATCATAAATATGAACAAATGCTTAGAATGTTTTCATCACAAAGGGCTATTTCGGAAATTTTGTGCATGTAAAAACTTAAGCATTTATACATACATACATATAAATAACTTTGATTAAATATTTACTTTGTTTAAAAATTTAAAGTTTGATAATTAATGCACAGAAGAATGAGCTGGTCTGTTTGCTCAAACACACTTAAAGCATAATTAAATAAATTTTCATTGCTACCACTGATAATGGCAATATGTAAATCTGAAGATTCTTAATTTTCTAACTGAATGTTGTACGGTGGGTTTTCAGATGAACTAGGAGGCAGGTGAGGTTTTTAACATTTAGTGAGAGTGACTAAAATAAGTATGATCTAAGGGAATTTTAAATGATAATTCTAATTTCACCTCTTTGGTTTTTTTTTTTAGGGGCAGTTATTCATGTGCTGGGCGGTGTAGGAATGGTACAAAGGGTGTGTGAATTTTAACCAATGAACTTAGCAGCAAAGAGGATAACGTTCAGAGGGGTATTTTAGACCACAGTGTGCAAAACCTTGTTCACAGTCTGTGGCAATACATCACTTCCCCTGTCTCATGTACTCTGCTTCCTTCCTGTTAAGGTTGTCAGATATTGTCAAATCAGGATCAAGCTAAAGCTAGAGGAAACCTCAGTTGACCTAAAGCAGGCATGGGACAGGAATCTTCACAAACTCAGATCATTCTAGCAGGCATAAAAAGATTTGTTCATTTCAGAGGAACAAAGTACTATGAGCCCTTTTCCTTGATATCCTTTACATATATTTTTTTTTCCACATGATTTGACTAATCTTTTCCTTCACTTTTTTCTCTATTTATTTCTTCACCCTGAGTAATTCCCTCAAGGGATACCAACCTACCTACATTTTTACATAGGCATTTTACATTTACTTTTCTTAAAAGTATTCCAAATCTTTTATCTTTGTGGTGCATCAGTGATGTTCTTCCCTCTTGTAAGAAGAATGTATTTTGTTTTGACTTCTCTGAGATAAATTCTAGCAATCTATCTTTAGTAAAACAACGCATTTTCAAGCGTTAAGTACTATGCTTAAGATTAGGGTATCCTAAGTATATACTTAAAGCTAAATAGTCTTACGCATCAGAGTGAAATAAGTGAAATACATGTTTCAAAATTTTCAAAGGCATCACATGATAAATAATATCTACATTTTGTAATAGCACCGACATATTCACTGAGGGAAAAAAGGTGACAGCTTAGAGGGAGAACTTTCTTTTTTTTTTTTTTTTTCTCATTTGTTGTTTTCTCATTTTCTCATTCTTATTTGTTGTACTAACTGAAGAATATCTTACAGCAATGTAAATGTATATAAAATATGTAGGTGTGTGTCTGTATATTTACCTCTACATATGCCTGTGTGTTTTGAAAAATTTACTTAGAATTAGGAAGGATAAGGCAGCCAAAAATTGAGAGCAGCAAGTTGTCTTTCATGTTTCAGTAAAACTGTTGCTCTCTCCTTTAGATCATGAGTATGTGAGTATTTTGAGTATGCAAGTATTTCAAGTATATATTTCAGAGCTGTCTTTCGGGAAGGAATTTGCTCATCAATCTTATCTTCTTCTTTTTTTTTTTTTTTTTTTTTTTTTTTTTCAAAATTGAGTGTCCAATCAAGGCTAATCATGTAAGCTTTGTGTAATCAGTGGAGAGAAAGAAAAACCTACTGATGGATGGAAGCTGAGGATGATTGATCTCATTCTTTGATAGGTGTCTAAAGATATGTAAGACTCAATGAATCTGTGAGACTTGGTGGAGGTTTTGAAAGGTTTCCAAATGAGTAGCTTGAGGGTTACTTGTGACATTGCTTCAAGACATGCTGCTCAGGAGCCAGAGTCTTTCAATAGGTTCTAGTGTAGAAAAGAGTCTGGATAACATAAACTTTTGCCTGGGCTAGGCTCTTTCAGTTTTGTCTGTTCATAACATTCAGTGGCCCTAATAAGAGTGAGCCTAATAAGAGAAGCCTGGGAGGCATCCAGTCATGGTAGTTTTAATGTATATTATCTGGTTGTGAGAGCTCCCAGGCCTCCCAGCACTCATACCAGTGTGAGACTCTGACACTAGAGCTAGGAGCCACAGGTGATGCATCCATTTTAAAAAGTTCTTTAAACTTAAGTTATTCTCCCCAAACAATCACATTTCATCTGTCTCAGGGCAGATGATCTATTTCTCAAATTATACAACAGGTGGTAGTACAGATGTCTAGGCCCTCATCTGGAACAAGTCAACTTCCAAGAGACTTAGCAGTCTACCAGCGTGAAGGAAAGGTACTCCCAGAGCAGGGACAGTTTAAATCTGTCTCCTTCCACTTCTTCATTTTCATTCTTGTGTAAATAGTCATGGTCCTTCATCATAAATGTTACTATTCGCCTTGTCAAGGAGTAATTTGTTCCTGTAAAATCTGTTTTATGTCTGCCAAAATGGTCTGAATTTGCAAAGTGTTCTGCACCCCAAAACCCCCAATATCTGCCACATACACACACTCTAGGCCAGTTAGGTTTTCCTTAACTGATACGCCTTTCATGTTGCTTACCAATGCCTCTGTATAAGATAAGACTAAAAGGGACATTTCTAACAGATGATAATGAGTGATCCCTTCCAGCAAGTACTGCAGACATGTAGCTTCTGTGAGTCCCAACAAAACATTTTGCCTGCTTTGTGGACTTTCTTCCAAGTGCTTCTATTTTGGCTGACAGCAGAGAAAATGCATAAGTCAACACGGCAAGCATTTTACTGCCAAGGCAGTGCAAGTAGTGTTTGCCTTGACTCACTGCCTGATTGCAGTGAGTTACACACTTGAAGATGCCTGTTTGAAAGGTGTATTGTATGCCTAGCTCCAGAAGAGTTTCCTGGGCCTAGGATAGGGAAACTGAAAGCCATTATTGGAAGAGTGAGCTACTTTCCTGTGGTAAGGGATTTTATACAGAAATCTGAGGTAGCTGAACATCATGATGTAGGAATGCTAGAATTCTGTATTTGAGGGAAATATGCAGAAGACTAGAGATAATGCAGTGGAGGATCAATTCAATGCAAGGGAGAGACTTGCAGGTTGTAGTGAACAAGAAGATGCAGGCAGTGTGTGACATAAATAGTGTTAGTGCATGGAAGAAGTCCCACTTGGCTTTGTTTGTCCTCAGGTCCTCTACCTTGTCTGGTCTTGATAGGAGTCTTGACAGCTAGAAGCCTTCTTTTTGGTATGCAGATGTCTTGATTAAATGAGATGGGCTGTCTGGTTAGTAAGAATTGCTTTGAACAGCCTGGTGAGTTTAGGATAGCTGTCTACAGACTCTTCCCAACCAAAGCCTGTTCTCATTTATGTGGGCTCTACCACAGGTTCTTCCTCACCGTGTCCTGATTACGTACTGTCATACTTCTCATCCTTATGTTAAGCCTAGTGTTACCCTTAAGGACCTTACTAGGCCCTTTGTAATATAAACTATGCCCAACCTTCTTGGGAAATTCCTATAAAAACTGACTTTGTCCTCCTCTGTACTTATGCTATCACCCAACAGTAAGATAACTGTAAGTGAGCCTGACATCTTTGTATCAGCAAGAGACTGCCATTTTACCTCATACTGGTGAGGCCTCTTTGATGTAGTACTACTCTGATCATGGCATGTTTTAATTAAAAAAAAAAAAAAAAAAAGACATGTTGCCACTGTCAACAGTGCTGAAGTACTGACAGTGACACAAGCATAGTGTGAAAGAATAGAATGGGGAGTGTGGGGAGAGCTTTGGAATTTAAATCAAGATGTAAGGATGAAAGTGTTCTGTGGTTATAACTTTGTAGCTAAATATCATGACTGTGCTTGTCTGCTCACCCAGTTCAGTTAAATCATCAGTTCCCTGAATGATCGGGGAATGATCTCTGAAAGCTCCCTAGGTGGCCTGTCGTAGATAAGATACTGGAATGATTTGAGAGAGTGGACCAACCTGAGAGAGGGTAACTGAACTCCCAGCTGCCTACACAGCAAAGCACCTGGCTCATTTTTACAGGAGTGCTCCAGGGGGGAATTCCAGTCAGTCCTCGAGGTTCCTCCAGGTGGCTTAGACTGTGTCTAGACCAACTAATAAGCATACAGATAGTGTGCAAGTATATTAATTAGTCTCAGTGGAGACTGGAGCTCCTCGAGACTCCTTCAGGTAGTGTGTGCTGCAGAACTGTCCACATTTTAAGTAGGTATGATACCTATAAATGATTTGTAGAAGCTTGATATAAATGAATTGTAGAAGAATGATTCCAACAGATACAGAAGAGGTCGTGTAGACAGTCAGAGTATGTAGTAAGGATGGATGTACGATGTATATAGTTTAAGATCATCAGTAACAGTTGCTCATGCATGTGCAGCAGTGGTCAGATAGGACCACACACCATCTGAATTCTGGAATTTTGAACAGTGGTTTGGGGAGTCTTAGTGGACCTGCGGATGTTGTTGCAAGGGTTCTGCCAGTGGAGACTCCTGTTGCCATCTGGACAGCAACAGAGTGCCCAGGTGAGTTTTACTCTATACAAAGATTCCAGTAAATTAATTAAAAACAAAACAGTGTCTGAGTGTATGTGCAATGGGGAGAATTTCAGCATCTATAAAATAACTAAAATGTTATCGCTGTGCATTTTGCATATGGCTAAGCAAGGCAATGTTCTTATCTTTACACAGGTGGTTGATTGCATGTAAATATCTAGTTAGTGGGTGAAGCTGTCAGACACATTTATAAATGTGGAGAGTAAAGACAAGATGAATCTATGCCATCTTTGCATGCCTGAAACAGCCATCAGCTTCTGCTTTTAGTCAAGTAAAATGCACCTTGGCAATCCATTTCAGTCATCCAGCCTGGGAAAAATCAAAAAATCACGCACTTTAGATAATCAAATGTTGCTTTTTCTTAAAAAACAAACAAACCAACAAACAAAAAAACCCAAAATAACCCAAAAACCTCTTGTTTGAGGATGGTGTTTTCTTTTTGTTGTTGTTGTTTTCTCCATCCTGCTTTGAAATTGATCTGAAAGTTAACACTTTCGGCAGAGATTTTAGCTAGCCCTAGTAGGAAATGCCTTTAGACTGCCTATGGACAATACCATACCTAATGATGATGCTCTTCAAGTTAGTTTTAGATCTTTCTACTTAATTATATAAATATATTTAATTATATGACTTTAGTGGGATTTGAACGTGATCCTTTTCAATTCTATGCATTGAAGAGTTTCCTCAAGCAATGTCAAAAACAAAAGGAATAATAAGATAAGTTGAAACTCAGAAAAGTTTAGGAATTTAAAATGTTCCTGAACTCAATCAGGCTTCTGTGCTACACAGTTTCTCCCTTTTTTTTTTTTTTTGTATAAATTCAAATTATACAGACAATTGCTATCTGTATTTGAAATAAATGTGTAAATCCAAGCAAATAGTACCCTGTAAGCTAACAATTTTGATTCTGTGTTTCACTGGGAATGAAAAACTGTGGATCAGCTCTTAAATGAATTAATGCATTTCTTTTCACTGACTGTGGTCATATTTCAGATTTTTTTTTTTTTTTCCCTCAAATGGAGCATGAATATATTACGCTTTGTGGCTATACTCCTTTCTTGTCATAATCAATTTATTGCTCATGTATAGCAACTCTTCAGCTCGGGATTTTGCCTTCCTATTTTTAGGACATTTGTGCCTCAGTTTTTCAATGGTTTTGCTCCTGCAGCTTCTCTTGCTTCTGAGTTAGCTAATTTTTCCCCTTGCCTCTACCCAGGTAACTAGTTCATTTAATTTGCAATATGAGATTAGTACTAGATTAGTCTAGTACCTTTGTACATGAAATATAAGGGCTTCATTTTTATTCAGTAGCCTGAATGAAAGTCACACCATGGCTTATTTTGTCACTTAATTAGTGAACTAATTAAGATGACTTGGAATTAACTAACCTTAAGTGAAGAGAGGAATTATGCTGGTATTAAATTCTGGAAAAATATATTAAAAAAGGCCTTTCCTCAGGGGAAGTAGGGATAATTTGATATTTTTCTTTAATGTAGCTTTATCAAGACTGAAGTGTTCAAATTCTACACTGAATTTAGAGTTTTTTGTTTTTTTTTTTCTTTAACCTTGTTTACTCATTTTTAGGAAATGAATGAATGTTCTTAGTACAGACCAAGAACTGCTTTTTGTTCTACTAAAGAATTGGTTGATTCATATTAACCAGCATATTTGCTGTTTAATATCTAGAGACTGAAGCATCTTTGCCATTTATATCTAGAGACTGAAGTAGTTGCTAGGAATTTCTTCTCCATCAATTGTGCTAGGAGTGAATTCACTCATTTGAAAGTATCCCTATGCTATTTGTACTAGGTATCTCAGTATTTCTAATCCATGTGTATTTTGGGTCCTCAGGCCATTTTTTTGATGTCTATGTGTAATGGACATAATTTTATAATCATTTTTTACGTAAAAAAATTTTGTGCCCTTTGACTCCTTGCCAATATGTGTATGTGATGCTGACAGCAGACAATTAAAGGAAACTGATTTAGTATGTCAGTCAGCTGTGGCAGTATCAGAGTTTATCCACATGAGCAACAAACACTGTGAAAATTTCCCTGTTTGCTGTGTACAAAACAGTCTGTCACTATCAACTGCTTCTCTGCAGAAGATGAAGGAAGTCTATGGTCTGTGTTCTCTTGCACAGTTACTAACGTTTCATAAGCAGATAACAGGAATTCCCCTTATCCATGTTGCCTTTTAGATTTATGTTCAGCTATACAGTTGGACAGATGGTACACAGAATTTCAATAATCATTGTGCAATTATGGATTTCCTGTAATGAATTTTAAAATTGAATGGATAATGCAAACTACTGTATATAAATACTCATTTTAACTTATAAGTGTGTGAGTTTCAGCCATTTGGTGCTCTTATACACTTTAATATCATTCTGTTGTGTAGTATTTAATATGTAAACATATAATAATGAAAAAAAAAATCAACTACTAGAATCTGAAGATACCTTAAAACAAACACAGAAAAATATGCAATTTCATCTGCTTAGGGAACAAATGTCTTTTGCATGTCTGAAGGGCATAACTGGAAATACTTAAGATTACCTGGGAAAATTAATATTAACAACAAATCGTTTCCACTCCAGAAAATATCATGTAATGATAAAGTGAAGGAAATGTTAGTTTGCTATTGCCTAGGAAGGAACAGTGTTGCTTAGCCAGACAAATTAATAGTGAGTTACTAACTGAACTCTTATAAGTCCAATGGAAACAAGATTTTCCTATTTTTACTACAGAGAAATTATAGAAAGCACAGTTAACTATGCAGCAATGGAGTACTTTTGAGTAGTCCTATACAAGTGTATATGATAGATCTACTAGTGACTTATCTCAAAGGCTTTTCTCTCAAGATATTCCTTTACTTAAAACATAATATTAGAATACTTTTTAACTGATAATGAAATTACCTTTCCTGAGTTTGCATAGTCTCTGAAATACCAGACATAAAATTATAGTAACTGTCCATTTTGATCTCTCTTTCAAGAACTAAAATAAGGTTTCAAAAGTTAAAAGAAATTTTGACGTTATTCTGGGTCAAGGTTTGGGATGGGTATTACCTCATGAACGCAGTGCCACAGACTTCTGCCGGTAGTCCATGAAGGAACAATAAGCAGTTTTACTTGATCAGTCGAAATAAATAGCCCTCATGAAGTTGTTGTAGAAATTCGGCCATGGCACATTTCCAAGATGACTAGGAATTTATAGGGCTTGCATTTTTGTATGCCCAAACAATGTCTAAATTAAATACGATTATTCTCAGGGCACTGGCAAAGACCCCCCCAAAATAGATTTTTACAGGTACTTAAGTAACTAAATCTTCTGGCAACAATTTGCCTGTATCTAAACTGTGTGACAAGTGCATGCTGTGATACAACCCAAGGACTTGGCTCCCTAGGTTTCTGGGTCCATGGTTTCTTAGAATGTTCCTTTTGGCTTCCCTTTTAGTCTGTTGTCTTAGTTTATTTGCCAAGGAAACCAAGGTGCAGGAAGAGAAAACAGCGGACTTAAAATATTGTTCTGTAGATATCTCAAGGTAGCATCTGGAGCCTGAAAATATCCATAAAATCTGAGCCTTCAGAATCTGTTTCACCTCTCAAACTTGCCTGTATCTCACATGCAATTTACTACAGATGACAAGGAATGATTGACTTGATTACGCAGTTTCATTCATATGCTTAATATTATGGCAGAATTTGTTTCATTCTTCAAGCTCAAACTGCTGCTGAAGAGAAGCTTCCTGAGAGAGACCACTTATCTTAGTAGGGTTCTTTCTGTGATTTCTTGAATGGGTTTCTCTGAAGAGTGTATGGCCTGTTCAAATCTTGGAATCTATAGGAAGCTCTGTTACGCAGAATATCTGTGATATAGTTCTTGTTCCAGTGGTGTTTTTTTTTTTTTTTTCTTCTTTTTTTTCTGTAAAGAGATAGTCAAGAGCAATATGAAACTACTGACTACTATTGAACAGGGATTTCTGTGGTACATCTGTGTTGAATAGAATATATAGCTATTTCCAGAAGGTTCATTCATGAAGATGCACAAGGGGTCCAACATAGGTCAAGAAAAACTCCTTGCAGATGGGCTTTATAAGAGGTAAGCACTGTTTCCTATCAAGTTCCATGGGTAGTCTATTTCGCAGGATACTTCATGCAGGCAGGTGGTGTGTACCTAGCAGCCCCTTCTCACTGCATTAGAGAGATGATGTGTAGGCAGATACTGGAGGCAATATTTTGTGATGACAGGCTAGAAGCAAAACAATAATCTTTGAGGAGAAAGAAAAATATTCGGTACTTCAAGGATCAAGATGTGCACTTTACACTGCAATTTTAAGGTACCTTCCCCTCCCCTTATTTAACTCTTTCTTTTACTATGAAGGGACTTTTGTGATTAGCTCAGTATATATTACTTTGCTTTGTGTTCTTTTTCACTATATTTAATAGTTTCTACAGTTTGACTTTTCTTTCTTTGAACCATTTACCCAAGTACTTAGGCAAAGAATATCAAGATCGCTTATTTCATTATATTGTCAACCATATTTTTTTGCCAGAATCTTTCTGACCATATGAATAACAGAAAATAATTGTATATAAAACACTAATTCTGTTGGTCTTACAAGTAATACTGATTACTTTTAATACTGATTTCTGTTCCACTCTTGTTGGTAACTTTGGGTTCTTTTCCACAAAGACAGCAGGATGATTTTTGGTGGTGGTTGTTGTTGCTGCTGTTTTAAATTTGTGTTCCTCAATAACTCTGTAATAGAAATGATACTTTGGATTCATTTTTAAACAGCTTCAACGTGAAACATCCTAAGACATTTTAAAGACAGTATGAGCGGTCAGTTCAAGCAGCGCAGCTGTTCTCACAAAATCTGAACAGAGTACATCCTATATTACAACCTGCGGAGTTTGATATACTGCTTTGTTCCCACAAGACAAATGAGGCAAATGACTCATCATGTATTTGGTAAATCAATCTAAAGTATCTGCCAGATTTCTGACTTCTTTGTCATGTTGTCTGGCACTAACAACCAATAAGAGATGGTCAATGCTTTGAAATAGAAGGCAAAGTTCTTGAGACTACAGATATTTTTAGTATGCTTTATTTGTCACTGGTTTCTTTGTAGGCATGCTACTGCAAATATCCTCCCTACACAGAGGAATATATATATATGTATTTTTTTCAAAAAAAAAAACATCTTTGCATTTTCTTTCTGGGTTTGGTATGGTATCTACATTACTTCTGCAAAATGTTCACTGGATTTGCTACAGCAGCTCTCAGTTATGATCATGGATTCTATTTCAGATTTAGCTTTGTTTGAGAATGTGTTGTTGTCAATACATGTTAATGTGCAGCACACATGCATAGGATATGAAGGAGCCTTATGTATTTACAGGCTTGTGTACATTTATATATGTGAACTTGGGATATCCCACCTGCAGAAATCATTACTGCATATCTGCTGAATGTGTGAAATGAGTAATGAATGACTGAGGGTAGTATCTTCACAAGAGCTCTTTCACAGTAGAGCATGCTGGAGAGGGATGCCTGAAGCTGCAAACAATATGATCATCAGGTGGACTTCATGTTTTATAGTGAGATGTCCTAGAGTTGAATAAGGGAATTCTGTTGCAAGTTTTCTATGGTGTCTTCCCATTTATTTGGGGTTAAACGGTGAGTAAACTGCGTATGCAGTGAATTTGGAGGACTGTATATATCCACATGCTTATATTTAACTTACTTTATATTTTCATGATTAGCTTTCACTTCATTTTCTGTGTGCTGAACATTTTCAGTCTTGAAATAAAACCATGTCTGTCAATGTCAGCTATATTTAAGTCCACTTTGAAAATAGAGTATTTCAGTGTCTGTTAAATTAAGAGGATCTTTGGAAATTCATTATATTTACATCATCTTAAAAATATTTTCAAACTGACCACTGAAGCTGAAATACTTATTTTTTTTCTATCTTTCTACAGAAAAATAACAGCATTTTGTCATAAGGCTGAAATGTTATCATATCTCAGTGTTTTGATTGTCATCAGTAAGGCTCCCACGGTTGTGCTGTGCTTATGTAATTGATCTGTCAAAGACTGGAGTGCTGCTGGAGTGGATTATTTTCTGTTATGGAGGTCATTTGCTGAGGTTCCTGATGGTCTTAACCCTTTGCCTGTTTTTTTTCCCTAAGGTATTTTATTTTGTCTTAGGTATTCCTAATCATGCTTTTATGATTTCACTGTAATTAGATTTCTTTATCTCTGGCATTTGAAGAACAGGGAGGTCTGAACTTTGAGAATCTGAAAATAATTGCCATTTTGTGTAGTATTCAAAAGGAAACTGGGCTTTCTAGATTCCGCAGTAAAGATCAGTTTCATTGATTTAGCTCCCCTAAAAGGCTTAGTGTCATCTCCTAGTAACAGAAGAGGCTCCATGTTTCCCTTTACATGGCCTGGCTTCACTGCTGCTTGGAGTAACTAGCGATTAAGGCCACCCCTGTAGCATGAGATACATTTAACTAACGTAAAGACATTCATTTCACTAGTAAAACGTTTTGAAGCTCATACTCAAAAGTTCTTCATAAGCAGAAGTGCAGACATTTATTGTGCTTGCACATAAACGTTTTTTTCCCCACAAATAACAGCTGTTATCACAAGGGGGAACCCTTTATTTTCTTGAATGCATACCAAGTTGCTGAAGAGAGGATGAAAAATAGGAAAGAATGTATAAACTGATGCTATGCTCTCCAGAGTTTAGGAGAAAATAATAAAGTAGGTGTGCAGTGAAATGCAGGAGGCTGTAAAAAGTCAGGCAATGTTAAGGATGATAAGAAAAAAAAATGGACTGTATACCTCAGCTAACTTTCACTGCTCTGTAAATGAGAAGCTACTTTAAACCAGTTTGACAAGCTAGCATGCTCCAGGTAGTTCAGAAAGGCATAAAGCAGCTGAAGGGTTGATATAGCCTTAAAGAAGGCTTAAAATAAATTAAGCTTTTTTTTTTTTTTTTTTTTCTTCTTTGAAAGAAGAAAAAATCACCATCATCATCACCAGCTATATTTGGCTGCCTGCTGCAGCACCGCTGAGTTCTTGCCATCATTGCCACATTCATCCTGGGGAGTAGCCCCATGATTGTTCTGCATGTAAGGGGGAGCAGACAGGCAAGGTCCCAGGCACTCTCCCCAAAACTCCATGTGTGGAAGGCAGTGGCCTCTCCGGGGCCACCTGCGTAGTCTGGCCCCCCAGAGGGATTGCTGGCATGTCATTTCTGTTGACGGGGGAGTGTGAAGTGCTTGTGGCTGCTCCAAAGGCTGCTCTCAGAGGTGTTGATGAAGGAATTCTTAAGTCTTTTTGCTCCTCTTTCTGTGTATATACCACTCACATGGCATGGCAAAATATTTTGGCATGGTAACAGAGCTTAGCCTGTTGGCTAAGCTGATATTAGTTGATTAGCTGATTCTTCCTTGTTAAATTATTAGAACAATATATACTAAAAGCAATAGTCAAGCATCAGTATATAGTTCTGTCTAAAAACATGGCTTGGAATTGAGGAGAAATTTATTGATCATTTGGCTCATTATGCACGAATTCGATAGTTTCTCATACCTCCTGCAATATATAAAAGACTAGTTCCAAGAACTCAAAGGCTATCAATGTGGATTTTACTATTACCTGCTATTATACTGTATTTCAATCTCTTTTGGAGAATAGTGGCTGCAAGTATTTTAGCAAATTTTTCTAGTTCTGTGATTGCCTCATTTTAAGTAAAAGAGGATTTTATGCTGCTCCTGTTAGCTACAAATAACCAAGAAGATGAAAGGTTATTTTCTGAGATGTATCACAAGTGACAGAGAAACCAATGAGTAATTTTTTCTATTTGACTACATATATTAAAATAGTGTAGTTTAATGAAACCTAGCTATATACTTCATTGTGTAGTCAAAGTATGAGTCTTTCATTAATAAAAGAATTGCTCTTCTACCCATTTTTATGTAGCTTGAGGAGGGAGCAAAAAATAAGGAAAAAATCAGAAATATTCAATGGAAAGCAGATACTTTAAGTAAATGTTCGTTTGGAACAAAAACCAACAAAGGTTTTGATTAGTGATCTATGCAATTATTTAACTAAATGTATTTCTATGTCTGAACTACTTGGGGAAGCCAGAATAGTAAAAATCTTACTTTGGTCAGCTTTAACTTTGTGGGAGGAATCAGTGTATGTGAAAACAGAGGCATTAACTGTTGTTTAATGGTACATACAGCAGATCTTCATGAAGACCTGCAGTCAGGTGAAACTTGTGCAGGAACCCAAATAGCATTTCAATGGGATTTGGGAGTCCTGGTTGACAACAAGTTACCCATGAGGCAGCAATGTGCCCTTGCGGCCAAGAAGGCCAATGGGATCCTGCCCTGCAGCAGGAGGAGAGTTGCCAGCAGGTCGAGGGAGCAGATCCTGCCCCTCTGCTGAGCCCCAGTGAGGCTGCGCCTGGAGTGTTGTGTGCAGTTCTGGGCTCCCCAGGACAAGAGGGACGTGGAGCTTCTAGAGAGGGCCCAATGTGGAGCGACAAAGATGATTAAGGGCCTGGAGCATCTATCGTATGAGGAAAGACTAAGCGAGCTGGGCCTGTTTAGCCTAGAGAAGAGAAGACTGAGAGGAGGTTTGATCAACATGTACAAGTACCTGAGGGGTGAGTGTAGGGAGGATGGGGCCAAACTCTTCTCCGTAGTGGCCAGTGACAGGACAAGGGGTAATGGGTGCAAGTTGAAACACAGGCAGTTCCACCTCCATGTGAGGAAGAACTTGTGTACTGTGAGGGTGACAGAGCCCTGGCACAGGCTGCCCAGAGAGGCTGTGCAGGCTCCTTCTCTGGAGATCTTCCAAACCCGCCTGGCTGCCACCCTGTGCCACATGCTCTGGGTGTCCCTGCTTGAGCAGGGGCCCTGGACTAGATGATCTCTAGAGGTCCCTTCCAACCTTAACCATTCTGTGGTTCTATAACAACTGGTAAGGTTTCATAGTTATTAGCGCAATATATGGGTTAGATCGAACTCTGTTCAAACACATACAGAAAATGTTGTCCTTGATGCTCAGGACAAATGTGCAATTTGACTAACTATTTACACTTAAAAATAAAGCAGAATGCTACTCTAATATCTGTATGGACTATTGTTTTGGAAGTCTTTCTCTAAGTAAGGTTTTTTTAACCACCCTCTGTGGGGGGAGGCTTTGGTTTGCCTAAGACAAGTTGTGCTGAGTATCATCAGCTTTAGTATTTAAAAAGCAACAAGATAAGTTTCATCTGGATGATGAAATACCCATATATATATATATAAAATACCTATATATAAATAAGGATAAGTAAGTAATGATCACTATTGCAAAAGCTGTTCCGTACCTGCAACAGTACCCCTGTAACCTGCAACAGTACCCCTGTATCAGGTTTTATACTCTTTGCTTTTCTTGTGGTATTTTTACTTCTACCACATGTAATAGCTTTGTTGTTTTAAGGTATGTAGAGGGGTAAGCAGTGCTTTGCAAGAAGAGATTCATGGAGATGGGAAAAAAATTATAATATGCTGTATTTGTAGTGTGAATTGAAACATGATCTATTATAAGACTGAGGATTTCTTTTTCCCCTTGCCATGATGTTTTCCTAGTTTTTAACTAAGTTTTATTTTTTAGCATTGTGGAGGATGTTACTGTCATTGGCCAGAACAAGAAGCAAGTCTCTCAAGGTACATCTGAAAGTTAAGTTGTTGTCATCCTGAAACCCTGGCAACCGTCTTGACCATTTTCAAGAACAGCATTTTTACATGTAAGATTGTTTGGGGGGAAGTTAAGGACGACTTGCCATGGCTTAGACTGGTCTTAGGTGTCTTGCTTGGTAGCTTTTAGGTTCCTGGAAAGCAACAAAGTCTTCTAGGCTTTTTTTTTTTTTTCCCCCCCCCCCGTGTGTGTTAGGATTGTGTTTGTGGGATCGACATGCCTGTTGTGCGCTAAGTCAATATGGTGGAAAAAAATGTTACTCATTTATGTCTTCAGTGAATGATACAGTCCTCTGATTGTAAACTTGGGATGAACACTTCACATTTGTGTATGCAGTTTTGATGATACTGAATGCTTTCATTACAGTTCTGTGGCACTAAGATGTGCTATGGAACTTTTCTTTTTTGAAGCTCTCATCATATAAAAATGAAGCCTGATACTGCATACACCTTTGAGGCTATATGCAAACTGTTTTATCAGATTCATACTTGCACAGTATTTCATGCATCTTACTTCCTTCTGTTTGAAACTATATAGCTTTGAGTGCCTTTAGGAAACTGGGCCAGAAACTGCTGCATCTGAAAATACCAAAACTTTGTATGAGCTGTCTGTGTTGTGTTATACAAACACAAACACATGTTGTAGAAGGCTTTCTCTACAACAGATGTGATTTCACTTAAGTAGATGTAGTCTAAATCCATTTTGACTATGCTTTCAGGGGCATCACTTTTCACAGAAGTTAACTTTAACTAGATAATGACGTCAGATGGGTTTAATAGCATTTCTGCTAAAACCTAATGCTGTCCTGAGGTTTTGATTTGTCAGCTTCTTCACTGAAGACTGTGCTTCCTTCATCTCAGTTGGAGCTGCCTTTATGTTGAGTTGTTCTAGGTCATGTTCCGTCAGCAACTGGTGTTATATCAGAGAGATGAGATCTATAGAGGACTCACATGCTGTGCTTGTCTGTTTTACTGTTCTGCTCTGTGAACACTTAAATCTTTGTTTGCTTTGGGTCACTTTCTGTTAAAATTCTGTGTGAAACTTTAGGTATGTGTTAGGTAGTATTTTGGCTTCTTACAAAAGAACTTAAACTGTAAGATCCTCCATAACATGTGCAGATGTCTTTCCATCATTCATTTTTTGCCCCTTTCCAACTTTGATTTACTCTGTGTTTTTTTTTTGTTTTGTTTTGTTTTTTTTTTTCTTCAGGAAGAATTCTTCTTGAATTTGCACTCTCCTTTGGTCTAGCATGACTTTTGCTGATATATCCTATTTTAGATGTGCTTTAAACATTGTATATTGTGTGAAACAAATGTGACTTTCACAGGTGTGTTTGGATTTTTGCTCAGAGACGGTCAGAGACCTGACTTGGTGCAGGTTTCTTGAGCATAACCTAGAGGAGCTTGTCTTTATACTGGAGCAGTACAGCACAATTTGAGAGGACATTTGATGTATTTGGTCTGGTATCTTTACTGCCGAACAAAGTGTGATGCTAAATTCATCTCATTATAAGTGCTCCCTTAAACAGAGCTTGTTTTTAGTTTTGTGCTACTTTATTTTGTTGCACTTGTTTTAGAACTGATCTTTCTAAGCATTAATTACTGTTACGATTTCAGCTAGCATCTGATCAGTAATCAGCCTATCTTGTGTAGATGACCTTAACACCAAATTGATATAGAAGTTTCATCTAGGTAATTGGCTGGTTCCATTATGTGGAAGAAGAGGCTTTCTAAGAGAGGTTGGCTATCAGATGTGGTTTGTTGAACTCACTGTTTTGTAGGGGATATCAAGCTTTTGCTCTTTACTTCGTTAGTTCTTCAGCTCTATTTTCACAGTAAACTTACTCATCAGCAGTCCTACAGTGTTCTGATGTTCTCTCTACCACATCTTCCCTGACAGCTCCATCAAATTTCAGGATACTATTAGAATTTTCATCAATATCCTCTTTTCCCTGCCCCTCTGTTAAAGCAAGGGAAAAAATATACACAAAGATGAGTCAGAATCTGGCATGCTTTATTTGGTATGATAATTTTCTGTGAAGTCTGTCTGGATGAGTGCATTATTCTCAAGCTGCTTATATTCACTGAATGCCCATTATCTGAAATATAGTATACTACTTTTGCATTAAAAGAAGTTTATTTAAACTAGCCTAATGTGCCTTTTTGGTCTACCTTGTGTTTCATAATCTCTCTCTCTCTCTCTCTATACACATATATATATATATTTTTTTGCTCTAGTCATGAAATTCCTCAAGGTTTTTGCTTTCAAAACTATTTGACCAGAAAAAGCTAGTACTAATGGGCAGCCATTTAAAGCGACTGAAACTACAGTCTGGTGGCGTTTGTAAGAGATTCTTTCCTGACCGCAAGGGTTAGCCTTTTGTTTTAGGGACACTTAATTCTATACAGAAAAAGAGCAGAAGGTATTTTTAAATAAGTATGAGAAAACTATATATATATATATATATACACACATACATACATGTATTCATTTGACCTGTTAAATGGCAATGCCCCATTCTTTCAATTCCTTCAGAATGTGTGTGCTGTTGGAATAGACAGGTGATGCAGATTGCTGCTGTTGATCTTTGTTATGAAGATATGGCTGCATATATTTTCACAAGCAACTAAATTCTGCCTCTTGGAGACAGAATTGAAAGGCAGTAGGATAAATAATTTTTGAAAACAGATTTAAAGCTTTTTCAAAGTACTTGTTCTAGTCTGACAGAAAATACAAAGTTAATGTTTGAACTAGGAGGGCTGGTAGTTCCTGAGATGAAAACATCCAAGCAGATGCACAGTGTGACAAAAGGTCACACTGTGTGCACTCCATGCACACATGCACATATATTAGTTTTAATTAAAGGTTTGTAGCAATAGGAAAAGTCTTTTTATAATGTGGATCATACAGGCAAACACAATCAATAACAGAGTTCTGCAATGTGTAAAATAAACTAAAAATAGCTACAAGTACCAAAGCATAGAAGTGGCTAACCACAACAGGAGTTAAGCTGCAACGGCTTTAAAAGAGATAAATACTTGACTTGAGACCATGCTTCTCAAAGGAGATTTCACTTTGAGGCAATGAGCTTTACTCTGAGTAAAAGTAGGGGAAAATATAGATGGACAAGACCATCTGAAAAAAGAACAGAGTACTTTGTATATCACTTCCTGTTCTAATAAAAATCTTTCTAATTAACAGAAATAACTGTTATTTGCTTTTTCCTAAATAAACTGCTTTTAAAAATCTTCTTAACACAGCTCTCTTTAGTGGTAACTATGAAGGCACAGGATTAGGAACCTGCTAGTTGTTTCAAGTTTTCTAGATCAAAGTTAATAGTCTGACATTAATTATGCATGACTTGTAATTTTTATTTCACCCATACTTTACAGCATGTATTCTTCTTGTTTCAGAGTATTTGTCCTTTTGCTGTATGAGAATGCTGACATGAACATAAAGTAGATTTTTTTTCAGGTTATTTAAATTATTGGTTTCAGGCTGCCATTACAATATTAAAAATTAGCTACCTTTTTTGTTGTTGAGAAAGCTAGCCACCAAGGTAATTAAAATTACATAAAAACAAACAAACAAAACAAAAAACCTCTGCATGTACAAAGTCAAATGAAGTGGGGATTTTTTGTAGGAATGTATGCCCAGTATGTCCAGCTAAGTGTTGCTTGTTTTCTGTTTCCTACTACAAAGGAAGAAGAATATCTTAAGGAATGCAAATAAATAAAGAAATTAACCATGAGCAATCATTTACAGGATTTTTTTTTTCCTTGGGTAAATAAGTCCTTTTTATCAAACTCTATGCATTTTTGATGTTAATGTTACAGGAATTGCATTTTTTTAATGCTAGTAATTTTGCTAGGAAGATTCTATTTTTAATTTTCCAGATATTTTTAAAATTATTTTACTGTGTGATACATGCATGTAACATTCTGATATGTATTGAGAGTGCAAGATTTTTGAGATATGTCTGTATGATTCTGTTTTTATTGATCAGTGAGTATCCAGTCAAAAATGGATAGAGATGGGTGAACTTTTGCGCAATTTCAAATCCCCCGAAACAGTCATCTGATTGGCATGATTGTATTAATTTGGCAGATGAGTTGAATTGTGTAGTTGAACTGTGTAGCTGTATAGTAACTTCTCTGCTGCTGTGGGTTACCCGAATAGCCAAGTATGTGTGGTCTCTGGTAGCTGTTAATTGGTGTCTCCTCGTAGAGAAGTCAAGAGTAAATGATGAGGAAGTAGTCGTTGTCAAGAAAAGAACTAGGAGGAGGACAGTGCAGAAGAGAAATACAGCAAAGGAGTATAGGAAGAAGGAAAGTCAAAAAATGATCAGCTGAGGATTAGAATAATACCAAAAGTATTTTTCGTATTCTAGATTAGGTCTTTAATAAGACATTTCTTTGATAAGGGATTTGTGTTGTGGATTAAGAATGGAATGTAAAACCTGACATAGAAGGTAGAATTGCAGTGTGACTCATACCTTTCATGGACTGATGTTGAAATTCTTCTCCAAATGAGCTTTAGTGTAAAAATGAAAAATGTTGGCTATGATTGAAATACATGAAGTGTTTGTTTTGGGGATCACAACTTTCATATCTGTTTTTTGTCATTTTCTATTCTTCTTATCCATTTATATTACAGTCTGAATAGCATATGAGTAAGGAAGAAGAGGGTTGCTTTTTTGTCTTGATAGATTTTTCAGAGCAAAAGCTAATTAATCCTTAGAATCGTAGTTGGCAGTTCGAAAGAAATTATGTAAAGAATCAAAAATATCCCCCTGCCCTTAGTAACAGCTGTAGCTGTATTTGGACAGAGGTGATAATCTTGCCTATAATCGTATCCCTCAAAATATTCCAATATTTGCTGAATTTTAGTCCTGAAAACTTACACATAGCTGTATTTACTAATTACATTAATAGTAACTTTCTCAGCTAATAACCTTATTAACCCTGACATATTAAATCCTGAGCATCAGTTTGAATAAAGATCTCATTATAAAGACATAACATAAAATCAAATCTGCACTAAAACTGGAGCATAATGGGTGAAGTAAATATGTGCCAAGAATTATGGTATCTTTCAAGAAACCTAAATCAAAATTTTGCATCTTACTTAGTTTGAGTATTGATTACCCAAAATATATTGATTACCCTGGAAGTTCCTCTGTTGAGAATATAGCTCGATCCAGCTTTTTTACTTGATGCTGATTTGGGGCATAGAAACTGAACAATGGAAATAGTGAATACAAAGTCTTAAGGGATGTATTGATCTTGTTCCCCTGCCCCTTGACATTGAGGTCAGAAAAATAAATGAAGCCTTTTCTTTATTTTAAAGTAGTGTCTGACCATTTTCTAAGTAGATAAATTTAAAGCAAAGGAAGGTGAATGAGGGAAGTGAAATTTCTTAGAGCATTTAAGGTCCAGAGTGAGTATCTCAGTAATTAGGAACTATAAGTAACTACGTTTTAAAACTGGAACACTTGTAATAAACTGATGTTGGTCTAACAGTATAGCAAAAATCACTTTGGCTATGTCCTTAGTCAGTACCTACCATCAACAGTGTGTATAGTTTTGTAAAGATAATTGAGATTGTACACATCTTTAGCCTTGGATATTTGATTGAGTTTGATTCAGTGCCCAAATAACTTTTATATAATATAGCTACTCTATTATGTATGGTATAATAATAGTAAAGGAAGTGAAATAATTAGTAACGATGAAATAAACAGTATTGTCACATAATGCCATTTCAATCTGATATATATTCTCAATCATATCTAGTTAATGAAAGCTAATTAATGAAGCTAGACTGATTCTTGACAAGATATCTGAAGCTCCTCCATAACTGGCTCATAAGGGTTCCCTCCTGCCCTCCTCCCTGCCACTGTTTGCTGTTTGAAAACGGAAAAGCTGAAAATCATCTTAGTGAGCCTGCAAAATTAACAGGTGTATCTCAGTTGACAAATGGATATTATTATTGTACTGAATTTGACCACTTTTTATACTAGACCACTGATGAGATTATTAGGAGAAAAAAAGAAAAAAGATTCTTTGAATAATTTATGAATTTGATTTATTCTGCTGTTTATGTGGTTTAAGTTAACTCATGTGTGGTATTCCAAGCGTAGATAAAATGTATTTGTGAAGACGAGAGCCAGAAATATACAGCATAACTGAAGGTTGTTCATTTGGAGTTTTCTTTTACTTTTTTTTACTTGGAAATACTGGACAACTGTGCTTGAAAGATTAGTACACTTAATTGCCTCAGGTGTCTATGTTAATTCCTGACCAGTAGGTGCAAATCAACCATAAAACTTCCCCTAAAAATGTTCTTTGTATATTTTTATAGTTACTACAGTTTAATATGTAGCTTTTTCTCTTAAGGTTGAGTATCTTTTCCTGGAGTCTAATGCACTTGGAAGTTTATCCAGGTTAAATTAACGTGGGGCTAGTCTTTCTGAGACAGAATTTGTTCTATGGACTCATTAGGACTTTTAGACTGAGTTAGTAAAAATTTCCTTTTGTAATTTTGTGATCTCTATCAGTGTTCTATTCAAACTTGTTAATTAATGCCGACTTTTTTTTATAAGGTATTAACAATATGATGTCAATTATAGAAGTAATTTATTCATTACATTAAAAAAGTGCTCAGTCATAAGGAACTGTATTGTCACAAATGAAATACAAAAAGTTGTAGACAGATGTACTAAAGATGAGCAAAACTCCTGCTTCATTTGACTTATTGCCACATACTTGTTACATACCACGGTTGTTAAGCTTAGTGGTTGTGAAAGTAAAATGTGCAAAGTGTAATTTTTTTTAGTGTACCACAGGGATATGATTTGAAGTTATACAAATTGTTTACCTATTGAGAAGGAGCTATAAATTTACTATACGTTTTAATCAATAACAAATAATGTCTCTGATCAGCATATGTATGCAGTGCTGCTACTACATGGGTTTTAAAATATCATTTCAATTCATTGGTTTCTGACAGAACTTAGGTCAAAGACATGTATAAAGGAGAAGATTACAAAGAAGAATATTAAAAAAAATACATAGCTTTGTACCGATAAAAAAAAAAAAGTTCTTTACTCAGGCACCACCCAAATATGTGCTGGTCCATTCTTGCAGCCTGTCTAGCTTGTCTGGATGGCAGAGCTGCCATGTTGTGCATATCAAACCCTCTCTCCTTCCTTCCTCCAGCCTCTTGTCTGCCATGTGTCTGCCACAGACTTGATGTGTGTGCTCTGCTGCCTCCTCTGGGCCATCAATAAAGATGCTTGACAGGACGGTTCCTGGAGATAAACATGAGCAGTACTGCCCTTTCACGGGCCTCCAAGTAGAGTATGACCCGTTAAACTCTATATATCTGGTTGTCTAACCATTTTTAGACCCATCTAGCTGTCCACCCATACAGACTGTGGCATCTTTACAAGAAAACTCAGAGGCACAATCAGAAAAGTTGGTAAAGTCAAAATAAATCATACTCACTTCTTTCCCATTATTCACAAACCTAGTCATTTTTATTCCAGAAGGCAATGAGGTGGGTTAGGCACAATTTACTGATGTACTTTTGATCATTCTGTGCTATTTCTGGTCACCTTCCCATTTATGTGTGTACAATCATATTCCCAAGCCCTTGCCCCATGACTTTTCTCACTGGGAGAGAAGTTGTATGAGAAGGTGGTGCAAATTATTTAAACATAAAAATAAAACATCAGAGGTGATAAACTGCTGAAATTAAACCAAACGTATGTTGTAGTGATTCTTAAATTTAGCTTTCAGGATTATAGTCTTGGGCTAAGTAGTCGCAGATGCCACACATTCAAAGTAGGAATTGATAAGACTCAAACCACTGATGGGCTGAAGTTAAAATAGGAATTGTTTTGCCCAGAAATCTGTTAAATGTCACAGCAGTCTGTAAGAGTGCTTCAGCTGAGAGTAGACTTGGCTAAGAAGAAATATATTCAGCCTTACAAGTGTAGGGATCTAAACTGGCTCTTAAATGCATCATCTTATTTTAAAAAATTCAGAAATGTAACTCTCTTGATTTCCGTAAGACTTGCCGAGATTAAAACCATATGGAACAAAGTTCTTTGCTTTATGTGTTTGGAAATAGATTTAGCAGTGTCAGGAGCCTAGGAAGATTTGAAGCCCTGTCTGCATAACGGAACTAATAAATTATCCGTCTGCTCTCATTCAGTGTCATTATTCTGTGGACAATTATTAGGATTGAAAGTTCACTGTTTATCCCCTGGTTGGATTT
>VZSV01000105.1:1940805-2021560 GCA_013398735.1 Nothocercus julius
ATTATGATCCTGTTTGCTAATTCCATAGCATTTAAACTCTTACCATTTTTAACAACTGGAATGAGATGGGGTGGGGGAAAGGACAGTTCTTCAAGCAACTTACAGGTAACCCCCGAAAATCAGTATAGAGCACAATGACTGTTGATAAAGCTGGGTTGTTTGTTATAACAGATGAATTTTGAAGACAGCAGGGAGCAAGGGGCTGCTGACTCACTTTCTTTGACAGGTAGTTCAGAATTAAGGCCCAGATGATGTCTGGCCATTACAGGATTGTCCAGAGATGTTCACATATATAAAATTTGTTTTCTTTAATAGTTTATCCTGGCTGGGCAAGGGAAAAGAATATTCATAATCCATATGCTGTCAGCACATAAATCAACTGCAAAAGAGACAAGAAAAGATGATAAAAATAGCCTGGTCATGACTTCTTCCTCTTCAAGATATGATTACTGAATATCAACAGGGATTTTCTGCTGATTATAAGGGTCACTGAATTGAATCAAACCAGTGACACAGTGCTCTTTGCACGTGGATGTCAAGTCTTCCAGCCACTATTATTCAATGGCTTTTTTTTTCCTGCAAATTTTCAAAGAAAAAAGTGCAAATAGAAAAAATGATATACTGAAATTTTATGTCCTTTGAATTTCATATAAAGACAAGATACAGTTCTGTCTATAATAGTAGAAGGTAAAAATGTTGATTCACTCTAGATCTGCAAAAATGCGAGAGCAGAAAAGATCAATTTTCTCCGCAGATGCATTAGTCTGTTGGAAATCTAATTGACAAGACACTCCTGAGAGAAAGGTTTGATACACTCATGGAAATGTGTTGACAGTGAGGTTTCATAAAATCAGATGTTAATTCCATTATTAATTAAAGGGTTTTGTCTAGAGCTTTCAGAATACATGCAGATCAATTAAAATATTTCATTTAGTGCCAAAGTGACCCAGTCCCTATGATAAAAAATCATGAAACTATTTAACTAGCTCCTGTAGATAAGGAACATTTTTGCATATAAAGCTCTGAAGTTCACTGCGCCTAAGGAAACAGATTGAATAGAATATATGGGTTAGAAATGAAATAAAATGAAAAATCCTGAACTTGTTGATCTGAATCAAACTACCTAAATGATAGTGGAATCTCTTAACTGTTCTCTATATAGCTAGATAAGAATGATAGAACTGCATACTTTTATTTCATTTTGTGGTTTTATCAGTTGGTCTTTAGTAATGATCATGACCTTACCATACTTTGCAACCAGGTGATAATATAAAGCTCTAAATATGTAGTCATGAAAAGATAGTCTGTACCTTAGAACTTTTATTCCTTGTTGAGGAGAGTTTGAGAATCAAAAAAGAAAAGCCAACGACTACACACAGCTCATGATATCCACTTCCCTTCCCTGAGGAGGGACCTGGCTACCTAAATAGCAAGTAAGGAATATCAAGTCTCTTCATGAATCATCTGTTTTAAAATAGTTTTACTTCACTGTAGACAGTCTTATCATTCTTCTTAGAGACAGTTACCACTATCATGCATGCTTTGCTTCAGTAGCATGACTTCTGTTATCACAGTGATGCAGTGCAGTGTAAGTCTTGCCACTAGGGTTGCTTCTTACCATTTTGAAATCTGTTTGGACACTGTCTGTCTGCACTGTGGTGACTCATAATGATTATTCCTGTTTTCTTTGTTTGCATGTGGCTGGAAGCAGCAATAACAGAACCTCCAGTAATTCTGCTCCTAAAATTCAATCTCGCAGAGCAAAAGTACTTTCCTTATCATGCCCTTATTGGAGGCTGCTAGTCAGAATGTAAGGGCTTGTTACTTATGACTTTTACCAGAGCCTTATCTGCTTCCTGGAGGATTTTTCCTTTCTTTCTTTCAAGAATGCTGCTATTAGCTCTATGGCAGCTCTTAGTCCCAGACTCCATGTGTTAATCCGGGGACAGGCTTTTCTATTAGCTCTTTGTGGCTAGAGTATCAATAGAAAGAGCTGTAACTGGCAAGGCACGGATGTTCCATACTCTGTCTTTGACACATGCAGGGTCAATGACAAACTTCAGTCTTTGTACTGCTCTTCTCCATCTCCACTTCCTACTTGATGCAAAGAACAAGGTCTGTGTGACGTTCTCAGTTGAACTCTGCTGCACTTCTGATCCTCTGCTACTGAAACTGCAAGCATTCCAGGCAAGGTACGGCTCTCTTCCTCAGTGTCCCAGTGTCAATAATAATAAATACAAGGATAGTAAATCATATTTTGTCTAAAATTCTGCACTCCTTAAAATTCAATAGTGATGTAGATTGTGCAGGAACACATATAGCAGCTTTACAAAATGACCATAAAATACTGGGCTCATTTAACCTCCTCCCACACCCCCGCGCCCCCCGCTTAAAAAAAAAAAAAAAAAGTGCAAATCAATACAGCCAGTGGTTTTTTTTTTTGGGGGGGGGGGGTGTTTGTTTCCTTTTTCTTAGTTGGAAACCATCAAAATAACTAAAATTACTATCTACCTAAGGAAAAATACTTGCTGTTTTGATACCATATGTTACGCATAGGAAGATTTCGCACTGCGCTAATGAAGACTTAATATTAAGTAATCTAAGAACAAAAAGCATAATACTTGCATCGGTTATAGATTCAGTGATAGAAGAATCTCTAATTAACCATATTCATATTCCTATTATAAAATAAGCTTTCAAAGGAGTGTACTATTTAGCTGCAAAAATTATTCCTAAGTGAAATTTCATATGTAACATGTCAGCATGTGTAGTAGATTATTATTCCATGGAGGGAAAAAAAGTAAAATGTTTCTAGTTTCTGTTCATCTCCACATTTGAGTAAATCCTTTACAACAGCAAATTACAAATAACGGTCTATTTACTTTTGACATCTTTTTACAATGGGTTATTTTCTTTGAAAGGTGAAGAGGGGAGACAGTGGGGAAATACATTTAGCTGAGTAATGTCATAGTAACTCATAATATTTTTCTGCGCAGATCTTAAACACAGTTTTCTGTTAACATGTGATTATGTTCTGATGGATATTTGAGTAGTTCTTGTTACAGATAAACATGCATTTGTGCATTTATTTATTTAAACTTTGTATCTACAGTTTACATACGTACTACACACACTCACGCAGAAGTACTAAATTAACCTGATTGGCTTCTAGGTTTCTGGATATGTCTGTGTGTGTGTTTGTGTGAATATATATGTATATAATATATATGTGTGTATATATATATATGTGTATAATATATATGTGTGTGTATATATATATATGTATATAATATACATGTGTGAATATATATGAATATGTGTATATATATATTCATGCACACTTTTAAGCCAAATTGTCAAAAACAACTAGTGGAATAAAGATTTGTATTTTTTAAATAGGATTTTGGAGCAAGTTAGCTTGAAATAGTTACACAGAAATTTAAAGGTCTGTCAGATTGTTAAAGCATGTACAGTGCTTATCTGTGGATATCAATACACAAACATAAACTTTTTAAGTGCTTGAGCTACAATGTTTCCATGTGATTATCATCCTCATAGGAAGAATATTCTGAGTTATTATTTATCATACTTGGTTGCAGAATGATAAACGAGCAGATGAAGGCTTTTTGTGCTTGTTCTCTTGACTTTTGTTCTTTGAGCTGTTTTCAGTATCTATTCTGATTATACTGATGTGTAATTTTTGGTTAGACCTTTAGACTAAGTCAGTTCATGATTTTGCTTGTGTGCATGAAACACTTCTTGAATAAATGTGCTCGTATGAATGTCTAGAAAACCATGGTATCTATTGTGCGGAATGGGAATTGGCATGCCTGAGGGCTGAGTCGTATTTCTTTTTTTGCATGCTGATAGTTTGTTAAGATGTGGCATGGTAAATAAACTGAATCTGAGCTTTAGACGATGAACCACACAGCAGATATCAGATTTTTTAAAAATGTGAATGGAGGGTGTTTCCAGCCACCATCCCCTTTTGTGTGCTCCAGAGTACAAAATAGTTTAGAAGAATGTGCTGACTTCAAACAGAGTGCTTTACCTTTGTATGTCACGCAGACTAATCTGGTTCTTTCACACTGTGCTCCTATAGCCTTAGCTGGAACAGGCCACAGAGGGAAGTCCACTGGATTATGCTCCCTGCAAAATCTCCAATTTTCACTAGTACGTGAAAGTCTCAATCTCTTACCTTCATTATCTAACTCAATTTTTCTCTTCCAATGTTATGTCTTTTCCTGATTCTCTTATTTTTATGTGTATATGTGCATATATAAAATACACTTATATGCCTCTTAACAGAATCTGGCTTAATAACCAAGATCCAATATGAACCTGTTAATTGAAAATCTTCTAGAGACAATGCCTTATTCTTTTAGTAGAGATCTTCCAGTGGCTCATAAAACCATATGCTATGCTATCTCTGTTTAAAACTGAGTTTGAGTAAGCAGCAGGGTCAGAAAATACTTCTTGCATCTCTTTTTCTTTTTTTTTCCTGTTTCGTTTTGTGCATGCTTTTCTCTTGAAAGAGCAAGATCTGACTAATTATGATAACACATTGTAATGAATGCCTTTTTTTCCACCCAAAGGACCTATGTTCCAGTATGAAAGAATGCACAAGAGGAGAGTTTCCCCTTTTTAAAAAGCTTGCTATAGAATGGAAAGGGAAAAAAGGAATCTGTTAAAATTGGTGATAATTTACCTTCAATTCCATTTTTCCTATTAATCACTTCCTCTCTGTGATTGAAGGATGGGTTAAAAAGAAAAAAAATCTGTTGTGTTTGCAATTTATCATGGAGTTAAGTAGGCTGTGTCTTTAATCATGAAAGTGTGAGACCTGTTTAATGTTGCCAAATACCAGAAACCTGTTGTATGATATGTTGGACCGTGAGTCAGTTTATTGTACTGGAATGAATGCAACTGCACCTGGCCTGGGAGAAGATAGTAGTCAAGACCTTTGCTCATGAAATCTGAAAACTACACCTCAGAAGTGAATTTTCCTTCCAAAGCAGAACAGGGAGAGATTCCATCAAAACAAACAAGCAAATGTTTAAATAGAAGCATCATACAAAGAATGAATGTGCTTTGTGTTGTATTCAATTTCCTGAAATTAATTTCAGAATAGGGATAAAGGACTTTGTGTCTCTAATGTCATGACTGACACCTAAGTCACTTGTGCCAGCATGACTGGATGTTTTTTGGAAATGCCTGTACACTAACGCGTGCAGCATAGGGAACAATCCGTAGCATTAGAGTAGTTGCCAGGCTACAAGCTCATTGTGGTCACAGGAACATGGTGGGATAGCTCCTGTGATAGGGATGCTGCGATGGATGGATGGTGCTTTAGAAAAAAAGGGACTTGGAAGGTGAAGAGGAGGAGGTGCCATTTATGTGAGAGCAGTGGGAATGCACGCAGATCTGCCTAAGGATGGGTAAGGAGCCAGTTTACCAGTCAGGGTTAGAGGACAGACCAAATTGGTGAGTTTCTGCTGCAGACCTGTTGCTTGATCAGGAAGAATTAGATGAGGCTTTCATCATACAGAAATTGGACTCAGTTTCATATTTGAAGGCCCTGGTCCTCACTGGGTATTTGATCCTTCTGCTCTCCTCAGCACTGGTGTGACCACATCTGGAGCATGTGTGTGCAGTCAAGAGAGACATAGCCATACTGGAGTGAGCCCAGTAAAGGGCCACAAAGGCAATGCTTAAGGCACTGGAGTAGGTATTTTCTGAAGAGATGCTAAGAGTGATGGCTGTGTTTATCCTGGAGAAGAGGAGGCTCAGGGGAGATCTTACCAGTGTGTGCAAATGCCTAATTGGAGGTGAGCTGAAGCCAGACTCCTGTTGTTGGTGCTGTTGACAGGGCAAAGGGCTGTCAAATGGAAGTACTGGAAACTGCTTACATTTAGGAAGAAGTTTTGTCTCCTGTGATGGTGGTCAAATACTGGAACAGGTCAGCCAGAGAGGGTGATGACTTCTCTGTTCTTGGAGATACTGAAACTGGGCAGCATCCCATGGAACCTAGGCTGTGAGCAGGAACACTGGACTAGAAGAACTCCAGAGGCCACTTCCAACATGAACTGTCCTGTGAGGAACCTTAAAGACCTGCAGGCAGTCAGCTCTATATTGGAGCAGATTCATAAATGCTGAGAATTAGACCTTTTTGGTGCTTTTATCTGAAATAGCAGTAATAGTACTTTTCAGTTTCTAGGTACTTTCTGAGGATAAATTCATTAACAGGCTTACATACTCAGTTTTAATAGTGCTGCTATCCATAGAAGTACTTTAAATACAATGATACTTGCTTCTGTAATCAGTTACAAATTTGGTATTATGACATAAAATATCAACATAATTATCAGGTGGTTGAAGGAAGAATTTGCTATAAATTATCAGCTTATGTAAAATTTGATGAATATGTCAGCAGTGTGACTACATAATTGCTGTAATATATTATCCTTTGTTCTTTTTGACTGTTTCAAAATAATGTAATCAATAACATTAATTATAAAGGTTGTTGTTGCTGTTACTTGTATTACAGTGGTGCTTAATCTGTGTCATGGGTCTGTTGCACTGCCTTATTTCTATGAATATTTTCCATGTAGGTGAGGATAAACCATGTATTGCTCCTGTATATCAGCTAGTTTTTCTCTATTACGTTTATCGGGAAGGGGAGGGCATTGTTTGTTTTGATAAATAGAGAATGAAATTAGTGATTCTGGTCTTGCTGTTTTGCAAATGCAAAGCAGAAAAATTCTGTGCTCAGATCATTAAGGAGTGAAGCTTGACATCACTGGGAGTTGAGGAATTGAGCAAGTGAAGTAAATTAAAGTAAATTTGAGAGTGTCACAGGCTGATGTATTTGTGTAGCTACAGAGTATTGGCACATTCAGTTTGTTTGTTTTGGTATTGCTGAAGCTCCTAAGATATTTGGCTCATTTGCTAAAGGTTTTTGAGAGTATAAGGCAATTGGTACTTAGCTCATGCATAGTATGGTAGTGGTCTGTATTTCTATCCATGATCTACCACAAAAAAATCAGGGATAATAGTCGCAAAATTCAGGGCAGTCTCTGAAAGGAGTATAAGAACTGTATGTTTGCAAGGCTTTGTAGAGGGAGGAGAGCTTTGAAAAGGAAAATCTTACCTACTACTTACAGCTTGATATTATTTTCAATGTTTTAAACTGGAGACATCAGATGGAAGAGGAATAAAAAAGGATTTTCTGTGGTAACAGCGATAGCTGAAAGGCGTGTATTCTCCTAAAAGAGAAGGCATGTATAAAAAGTGTTAGTCATTGTAAGGAACACTACTTACTGTATATAGAAGCAGTGAAGTATATGATTTCCTTTTGATATCTTTAGGGAGAGAAAAGATAACCTGTTTCTAGTACAGTCTGAGATAACCCATGTTCAATAATGATGGTGGCATAGAAAATAATTCTACTGTTATTTTAAAGATCACTGACACAAAATGGCTAGGAGGAAATATTTTCTAGATTTGTTTCTAGGATGTGCCTGTTAACATCACAACTGTGGTTTTTTTTTGGTTTGTTTTCTCCTAAAAATTCATTTTAAATTCCAGAAAATATAGCAAATTTTAGATGGAGTTAACTCCAGTGAATTTTCAAATTAGGTTTTGATTTTTTAATGTCATCATTTTTAATTGAAATTGAAAGATTTTTATCTATTCATCTTCACTTTTTTCTCTTTATCTTTAATATATTCTCTTTCACAAGCTTGATTTTTGGATGACATTAACAGAAATCTCATGGAGGCTTTTATCTTTGCATTATAAATATTGCACACCTAAATGAATTCATTCTCAATAGGTGTTCAGTAACAAGCACTTTTTGTTGTAGATGAAAATAGTGTGTAACAATTCCAAAGTAATTTGAAATGGTCTTAAAAAAAAAAAAAAAAAAGCAACCGTTTTTTTCTAATTAACGTTATAAATAAATGAACAACTATCCCACTTCAGTAATCCACAATAATTAGTCCCCTTTGAAACACTACATCTAAATACATAGACACTATAAAATACCTTCTTTAGAACTATTTTATGTTGCAATATCCTGTTTATAAGCACTGCCTGAATGATATTTTAAGGTTGAATGATTTGAGTTGTATATAGACACATAAGCCATCAAGAACTTTAGGTGCAAGACTGTGCAAATGGTGACATAAATCTTCTGTCTAATAGGAAGAAAACGGAAAACAATGATGTTTTGGTTAGCTTAAGGTGGAACAGCTATTCTAAATGAAACCAAAGGTCTAGTAAAATTGTTTTTTTTGGTTTGGGTCAGAAGTTCTTCTCTTTAAGAATTAATAGAGCATTGCTGCAGGGGAAAGTAGAGGTGGGGGAGCCATAAGAACAGAACCACATCAGTCAGTGACAATAAATCTAAGATCCCTTCTCTAGGTGAGGTGAGTATATAGCAGATGAACAGCAAATTTTATCTTATTGTACAGCCTGATCCCCAGTAAAGCCCTGTGGTCCAGTTGTGACCACTGTCGAGTACTACAGGATGCCTGCTTGAGCTAGGTGAGGCCTTGAATCCTGTCTGGCAGCCGCATTTTACTTGTAGTTCTGATCTTGGCTCAGCCTTCTGCATAGCCCTGGATGTCTGTGGATGTCTCTCCCTCTCACAACTCCCAAAGGATTTTTTTGTCATTCTTTGTGGATTTCTGATTTAGATAGCTGGCGTAATTTGTCAACAGCCTCATTGGTCACATCACCCTAAGCCAATATCTTTTGACTTTCTCCTTATCTAAAGCCAATAATTTGTTACCTGAATTACCATTGCTTTCTGACCCAAATGTCTCTTAAGGGTGTAAAGTTATAGAAAGTTTATCTTTGATGCTTTGCGTCTTTTTCTTGCACACCTAAACCTTTAGAACAGAGAAGGGACAGTCAAGGGTTCTTGGATAAGCATCCTCGGTAACAAGGAACTGTGCTCTGCTTACTTTCCCACTGTGTACAAGAGTCATCTAGCGAGGTAGAGCTGGTGTAGTCAAGTTCCCACTTAGCTGAGCCATATTTATGGGCAGTTATATAGCTACATTACCCCTCGAATACTCTTCCCAGCTTTAAAAAAGTGGTTCTTGTGGACTTTGAACCTTATTTTAAACTTCACTAAATTTAAGTACTGAAGTAAGGAGTGTAATTCACATTCATAATCAACTGTTACTGAAATCTCGTGAATGGTTCTCCTTGTGCTTAAACAGCAGCAGCTTCTGGTTTGCATTTAACATGGAGCCCCAATTCAAGATATGCTTGAATTTAAAGATGCAAAATAAACTATTAAAACTAATTTTCCTATTGGAAGAGGAAGCAAACATGATTTCTGATTGTAGGTTGCTTGCTGTGACTATATGAATTTAGAATACAGATGCCTGTCCTGCACTATCTTGAGTGTTTGTGTGGGACCTAGATGAGTTTCTGTCTTGTAAGAGTTAAGTGATTTAATTTACAAAACAATGCAAATATTTAACAAGCTGAAAAATGCCTTTAAAACAAGAATTCTGTTTCATAAAAACAAAGTAAAACCGAACTACCAGAATATTGAGGCTTTGAAATTTCTCTGAACTCCAGGGAAAGGAAAAAAAAAAAGAAAAGATGTCAGAAGTCACAATGATTTCACCAAAGAGGAAAGGGAATGGTAGTTTGAATCTCAGTCCTCTAAAAATGGACAATTACCTGGAACATGAGAGTGCTTCCAAGAAACATTGACTTTCTTGGAACATGATGCATTGGGAGAAACACATCCAAGGCCTTCCTCTAAATAGGGGCTGTTCTTATGTGATCTTCATTTGTACTTTATCAAAATTACTGGTTATTTTGAGTATGGAAAGGAAAACAATTTTTTAAAAATTATTTTTATTAATAAGATATTATTGGCCAGGTATTAACTAAACTTACATTGAAGTCTGTGTTTGAGCTATTTTTAAATGGTTTTGGTTGGGGGAAGAGGGAGGAACCTTGTATACCTCTAAAAACATCACAGGTCTTCTGAATGCAGTTAAATGTACAGACATACGTTATTTGTGCTTAAATGAGCTTTGAGCATCACATCTAGCCCTGCATTTGTTTCTGTGCCTTTTCAAATTCATATGTAATTTCTTAAGGATTTCTTTTCATACTTTCTTTTGAATGAGACTGACATGAGTTTCAGGCTGAAATATTTCAGGATTTTTCGTGATACAACTGAACATACGTGTTAGCAATGTTCTTGCATAGAAGTTAACAGAGGGGCTACTCTAGAGTTAGAGCATTTTGGAAAATATCTGTAATGTGTAATTTAAAAAAAATGAATATTTATAATGAATGATGCTTTTCTGCCTTTGTTTTTCATAAATAAAGTATTAGCCTTTGACAGCTCTTGATGCTTTATCTTGGTTCCTTCAAATAAGCTGCCCTTTTCAGAATGCTGCTATCACCTATAACTGTCTAGCAAGTACCATATGCTATCATGAAGCTCAGGGACAATTTGGGAAGGATAGTAACATAGGAAGGAGAAAGGAAAGCGGCTGAAGAATAGTCTGAAGAAGAAGGTGTAAATTGAGGAGGGACAGGAGACATGCTGCAGATGTTGACTGGAGGCAGAATATGAGCTGATTCTCTGATTCTGTTTTTAACTCCTGTCAGATAGCTTTTTCTTAGTTATGTTTATCTTCCCTTGACTTTTTTAAGGTCTTTTATCCTGGCTGCTGAAGCAGATATGCTGTTTAAGTCTCCTGAAGGAGAGTCACTCTCTTATGTGAACTGATTTTTACATATCTTTGAAGTTTGCAATATTTACATTGAGTAGGATACAACTCTATGCCATTTCATGTTTCAGCATTTAAACTGGGTATTTGAACAGATCTCAACCTGTGTATGTGCTTGTTTTTTAAAATGTTTCATGTAAAGTCAGTCATATTCTGTTCTAATTAAAATCGATTATAGAATTATTGTATTAACTAAGAAGAAGGTAAAATATTTTAGCCTATCAGTCCTCCTACTCTCTTTTAGAAAGATTTCTAAATCCAGATTCTTCCAGATATATTTTATCTCATCATAGATATCTAAACAGACATTTTAGATGATAGATTCTAAACAGACATTTTGCATTAGCAACTTTTGTTATCTTTATGATAGATTAACTTCTTTCATTTTCCAGAAAAACACAAATAAATAAGTTTGTACCTATGTGAGCTTTATTCACAACAGCTTAGGTCATAATATTACGCTAGTCTAAAGTGGTAATGGACAAAGCGTTTCACAAAATAGGATGGATTCAGATACCTCATTAAAAAAAAATTGGGATAAAGGCAACAAGCCCCAAAGTCATCTGTCAGGCTAGTAGACTCAGTGATATGACTCTGAGGAACAGAAGAGAGTGACAGAGCTACCATGTGCTGCAGGCTGTGTGTGTGTCTTTCATCATCACCTAATGGGCCTCTAATATCATGAGTCTAATAGAAATTGTGCTCTCCTTCAAGGGAGAGGAGACAAGAGGAGCAAAGGACTCTTCAGAGTATGGATTCACTGCTGATGTTACCTAATTTTTACACAGAGGTGAATGTAATTTTTCATGCTATTAAGTCTACTTTTTCTGTATTATTTACAAGTTTGGAAAATGATACTACGAGAAAGATAAAAACAACATGGAAGACATACAGGAATGGGAAGCAGAAAGTGCATGAAAGTTACTGAAAAGAACTTAGACAAGTTTCAAAGCAAAAACTCTATTGAACATGTGCCCAACTTAGAATTAATAGTACTGGAAGCTATTGCGATTATAGGTGTAAATGCAAATATTAGAAATAAGAACAGGAAGAAGAAAAAAGCATAGCAACAATCTGGAGCTGGAGTAATAAAGGTCCTGAGAATTGATATTGAAGCGCTGAAGTCCATTGGAGCAATAACAGGTTCTAGTCATTCTTTCCGTTAATGTAATGCAATATGAAGAAACAGAGCAAGACTTTCCTAGCAATATAGTTCTGATAAAATTATACAAAATAAAACAACCCCACAAATATCTCACATATGTAGCAGATTCTGCAGAAGATGCTGGGGAAGTGGTGGTGCCAGGAATAAATGTATAGCTGTGTAGTAATAATGAAGTGTTAAGGCATTGCACTTACCAAGCAACACTTTTTGTCTTTTTTATATCTGTGTATCTGTGTTTATGGTTGGGCTTATATCAGAGGCAGCAGTTAGTAAAACAAGATTCCTGAAATGCAAAAACAAATGAAAAAACCCCGCAAGTCTAGCATTCTGAAAGGAGAAGAGAACGTACAAAACCTGATTAAATATTGGTATCTCTGGTATCTAGGCATTTGTTAAAGCAGGAAATAATGAATTCCTAAGTGTATCTATTTAATAAGAAGAACTAATTATAAAAGGGTGATACTTACTGAGAATGTAAGGTGTCAGAGGAGACTGGAATTTTTAAAAAAAACACTCTTCATGCTTTTTTTTTTTTTTTTTTTCTTCCCTGGGCCTAACTGTAGGCCATATATTTTTAAAAATCCCTTTCTAGAAAGATGTTTATTACATCTTTAATAAAAGCATACAAAAGCATTCAGTACATAAAAAAACATTTAGAAATTAGGAAGCAAAGTTTTTCCAGAACCACAGAACCAAGTTCTATTTAACCTATTGAATGGATATGCTTTATTTGAAATTTAGTTATTCAGAATCTGGTCTTTTTCTGAGAGGGTGTGATCCTAGAAACAATTAAGCATTTCTGTTTACTTTAGTCTTGATAAAGCAGTTACTTTCAGGATTCGTGTTGTAGGTTGCATATTCTGACCTGTGTTGTGTAATTATTAACAAAATATGCTCTTATGTATTCGAAAGTTGTTTGACCTTTAGTAGGGCCTTGCTCTAATCTTTACTGCCAGAAATGAAAATTTCTTACAAAAACAATGAATAAGGTAAATTATTTTGAGTGCATTCTAAATCAGCACATTTCCCTTCCAAAATCTTTATACTGACAGTGAAAGCAAACACTTCTGAAACCCAGTGTTGCCGGTAATTCTAGGAATGCTAATAACTTGTCGCTTCATAATGGTAATGACCGCTTATGTGATCACTTCATGTAAGATTTTAAAGTCTGTTTTCATACTCTTCATTCTGTCAAGTGCCCTACAATCACTCTCCCCAGGTTTGCAGCAAGAATTGTTAAATTCCATGTCATAATGAGAAAGGTACGTGATATCAATCTTCCTGTCCTAGCTTTTGAGAAGAGGGCATGTAGAGAGAAAATCACGGTCAGGGAAAGAGTAAGAGTTCTGGTATTTCCGATAGTTTCCCTGTTTGTGGGACCCGTACTGCTGAATACCCCTTCACCACAGTTCACAAATTAATACCCTTCCTGCTCCTCCCTGCCAAAGCCTTCAATAGTACTTTTTATCAGTATTTATTGATAGAATCATTTCAGTGTTTTCCAAGTACGCTCACTTTGCATACACACTTTTGACCCTCTATTGAGATACTGGCTTGTTTGGTGCCTTAGGAGGGATCTGTAGAAAGGAATGTTATTTACAATATCACTGGCAAAAATATATGGGGAAATCATGCTTATTTTCCATTAGGGAGATAGCTGTTATCTTTACTTTATTAAAGAGCTTCCTAAAATGTAATTGAATTCTGTAACCCAGATTACATAGTCTCAGAATCTACTGCGGAGAAAAACAGTTCATGAGATCATATATAATAGATAATATAGGTGATAGATAGAATTCTTTTTATGAAACATCCACAGGCAGAACATGAATTTTTTAGAGCTATCTATTATTCAAGTTTATTTACTTTTTTCTTTGGTTGTACAAACTAATCAATATCTGTTTGACCGTATCAGATCAGTTCTGCATCACTCTGGGGACTCTTTCACTGTGGTCATTGACATGCCCGTGGTTGGGTCTCAGTTGCTGCAACCATGATGTATTTCAAATATGTGTTTCTACTCAGTGAAGTGACACTTCTGCTGATAAACTGGGGTGGTGATGTTCTGACATCTGAACTAGCTTACTGTGAACCCTTTGTTGCACCATTTGGCATATCCTCAAACTTTAAGTAGTTCTTGTAGCGTGAAGCTAGCCATACCCTAAAATATATACAGAGCTCTGGTGTACTGCTTAAAACATGCTTTTTTTTTTCTCCAAAGGGCAAGTATTAAGAAGCTTTTGCCTATACTGGAAAATGTGGCTAGGTTAGGAACTGTAAATATCAGTTCATGATTAGAAAGGATAATTAAATGGAGAAAGAAGATCAAAAATCTCCAGTTGTGATTGTATACATAAACTAATAACTTTCTCCAGACAGATTCTCTCCCTCAACCTCCTTGCTGAGCCTGATGAAAAGTATCTTTTTCTGCTGTGCTGTTGTGACAGTTCAAGCACTAAGGCCTGAGAGGATGCATAAAGGGAAATCAGGAGGAAATGAGTAGGCATCTGAAAAAAAAAGAAAACAGAATGTAGTAGTTGTAACTGCTTTTCTTGACTGTATTCTGCCCACCTGTAGGATATATTTCAAGTCCAGCAGTGGAAAATTCATAATGCTTTGAGGCATTTGGTAATCAGTTTTGTTCACTTTAATCCAGTTATAATCTGGTTTTCTGTTATGAAAAAAGACAACAATTATGTTAAAATATAACAGTTAAAAACTAAGGCACCAAGACTCATGAAACTTGTGATCCTTATATCCAATCAGGAAGGAGATACACAGTTCACAGAAAAGTAGTTTATACCAACCATATCTCTTCATCTGAGTAACTCCCATCACTATGAAAATGTCTCATCTTTTTTTTACATTTATTCTTGTGGTAAAATCAAGTCCAAGAAGGAGTTAAAAATAAATATGGTTCCTTTTTCTATCTGATAAAAGTTTCTCACGCAGCTGTAGCTAGAATTAACATAATTGCTTCTTGATACTTCAGTTAACCTCCTCGAAAGGTTCCTGGATATAAACGCTCTAAGAGCAAGACTCATCTGAGCAGGTGTCAGACACTGCGTGTGCCCCTGACAACCATCATGGTTCTGATTAATGACATTTTACAGGTGGGATTCCTTGAAGATAGAGAAGGTGGTTTCCCACCCAGACTGCAGCAACTATAGAACCTCTGAAAGACAGACCTCATGTTTCATGTTTCTTTAAAAGTTGTAATAAAGTGAAAAATGTAACATGCAGCTAAACATCTTCCCTCTTGTAGCATGCATTGCTTTGTTCTCATTTTCTAAAGATTAAGATTTTTTTAAAAGCTGGGGAGAGAGAAGAGCAGATCATTCATGCTTTTAAGCAACTTTACTATGGCAATCCTGTCTTAATTTGCCTTCTTTCAGTCAGTTAGCCTTTCCACGAACATATTTGTGTCTTCTGAATTGATGGCTATTTCATCAGTTATGATTATATTTGATGTTATAATCAAGCTATGCTAGAGTGCTTTGTGTAACCTAACATATATTACACTTTGGAAGACAGAATATGGGTAATAAAAGCAGTAATTAACAGAATTCTCTTTCTCTCTCTCTCTCTCTCTCTCTTTTTTTTTTTTTTTTTTCTCCTCTCTCCTTGCAAGACTTCTGGGACTTTCAGGTTATTTGGAAGTTTCAAATACTTCCAAAACAACAGAAGACAAAGTTATTTAAAAATCAAATCATATGCAGCATTAATCATATGCAGCAATTTATGCTTTGGGATATAATTGTCCAAGATACCACCTTAATTTGGAATAACAGTGAAAAACAATGCAGAAAATGTGCTGTGTGTTATTTCTCAAGGGCTAGTGTGGTTGTAAATACTTCCTGCAGAAAGCAGATAATTTAAAAATGTTGACAGCTAGAGGTAACATTGTGTAAAGTAGAAATGCAGTAGAATGAGGAATGATGTTGCTATACAAAAGCTGTATTTACTTTTTAAACTATTAGTGCTGTAACATGCCACAGAAAGGTCAGTCTTCAAGAGTAATGGAGAAATTATTGGAATAAAGGCTAGGAAATAAATTGCAAGGGATATACTGCAAGTGCATTTCAGCTCTACTTTGTTCATGAAGTAGTGATAAAGTAGCTACTACTACATTGTCTTTAATAAACAATGGCAATAAAGCATTTTATAAAAGTTTAATTTTTTTGCAAAATCACCATTGAGTTTTAAGGTTTCTGCATGTCCTGCATGTTTTTAATTGGCTTCTTTGCTCTTCTATTTTCTATTAAAAATATTAAGAATATTTGTGAATATTTGTTTGCCTCTGGTATCAACAGGGGATAGCATGAGTACCATCCGCAGAACAGATGCTGCAGTGTATGCCAGAATTGAGAAAATAATTAAATGGAAAACTTTGTCCTCCTGCTTAAAATCTCTGTTGCCAGTACACAATGTCCACCCTACGTAAGAAGCTCTGATCTACTCATAGAGAGAGCTACAGATTTTTCTTGCATCTGGTAGGGTCAGTCATCTATTTTTAAGACTACTATTACTTGAGCTCTCAGTGTTTTTACACAGTGTTGTTGTACACTTCACTGCCTACACAATTCATATATCTTCATGGCTGTTGGTGAGGCAGAGCATCCAGCCTATTGGTTGTTTGCAGTATTAATGTCTCTTGAGATGTGACATATACATCTCTGCTTGATATTTTGAAAACACCCACTTGCTCTAGTTATCCCCTGAGTAGTGAGTTTACAAGTTTTGAGTGTACCAACAGGTTCTGCAATAGCCCACCCATGTGCTTGGCTGCCTGTGCTGAAGGTGTGATCAGGTGTAGCTGTGCCTTGAGGTGCCAGGTGGGCACCAAGTTGCCCATGAGGCAGCAATGTGCCTTTGCAGCCAAAAGGTCAAAAGGGCCCTGGGCCATGTTAGCAAGAGCATTGACAGTGAATAGAAGGAGGTGATCCTTCTACTCTCCTCAGCGGTGCTGTGACCACATTTGGAGTATGTGTGTGTTTGTGTGTGCAGTCCTGTGCTACCTAGTACGAGACATGGCCAGTGTCTCATGGCCAGTGAGTCCACTAAAGGGCCGCAAAGGCAATGCTTAAGTGACTGGAGCATGTGTCATCCGAGGAGAGGCTGACTGGTGGGTTTCTTTATCCTGGAGCAGAGGAGGCTCAGGGGAGATCTTACCAGTGTGTGTAAATGCCTAATTGGAGGGGAATTGGAGCCAAGCTCCTCTTTTTGGTGCTGAGTGACAGGACAAAGGGCTACGGATACAAATGGAAGTACTGGAAACTCTGTTTACATGTAACAATCAGCTTTTTCTCCTGTTAGGGTGGTCAGTCAGCAACTTAGAGAGGATGTTGGCTTCTCCATTCCTGGAGATACTGAAACTAGGCAGCATCCCATGGAACCCGTGCTGTGAGCAGGGCATTGGACTAGAAGAACTCCTCTGTGAAGCTCAGTGCTTGTGTGACCTTACACCTGTTTGGTCACCATGGAGTTGTCTGATCACTCATCCCGGGTAGACCCTAGGTGCTGTCTGTCCTGTCGTGTTCTTTTTTTCAGTATTGCAGGGTTGTGTCCATTTCCACTCAAGGCACTTCTCAGCATGTCTGGCTTGCTGTCACCCTCTAATCTCAACTCACCTTACCTTGAAGAGAAGTTCTGCTATGCTGCTCACTGATACTCATTTGTTAATGACATAAAGAAGCACAGTGTGAGTGACTGTCCTGTCTTTTTCCGCCTCTTCCCCGCGCCCCCCCCCCCTCAGATTAGCTGTGATTTGTATCTTTTATTTCTGCATATTTTTTATACTCAGGTAGACCCAAATTTTTTTCGCAAGGATATAACATGCTGATAGACTGTTTATTTTGTCATTTTGCTTTCTTATGTATTTGAAACGTTGAACACAATACTGCAGTAAGGGGAAAATGAAAAACCTGAAGCTGATCTCTCTGAAGGACTCACTTGGTGAAAACAGTGCATAATACATATGTTCAGTCAAAGCAAATGACTGTAAAGTGTTTTTCTCGCTTTAGCTTCTATTTGAACAGTTGAGAAGAAAACAGTCTAAGTAAGATTCACGGAAAAGTAGATACTTAATTTGAACTTTTTCATTTTATAATATGGAGGGTGACACTTCAAAGTGTAGGAAAACACAAAACACATGTAGATGTTAAAACAGACTTTTTTACTGATGTCCAAAAGGAAGATTTCAAATATACTTGTATTGCTATATTTTTTAGAATGTACAGAATTTGTTTCCTACATCCTATGTGATACTTTATATTATTCCAAAAAATGCTAAGGTATGGGAACAAAAATTCCTCCAAATAAATTTCATTGGTACTGCCTTTACAGTGCAATGAGTTTAACAATTATGCAATGCTCTGCCAGTCAGACTTTAAATCATCCAAATACTTCTTAAAATGAACATTCTTTTTTTCAAATTTGTAAATTTATACCTCTCTATATATATATATTTAACACCATGCAGCATTTAGTTGTTGAGCAATCTTATTTGGAGACTGATCTGATCCACCACCAGAGTTTCTTTTTCTTTTGTGATTTGATTTTTTTTTTTTTTTCAGTTTTTGTTGCTTGTTTGGTATTGTTACTTGCTTGACAGATTATTTTGGAGGCTGGGGTTGTCATTTTTGGTGTACAGACAAGCACCAAAAATGGACTTTTTTTTTTTCTTACAGAATTGTGATATAAATACAGATTTAGGACTATGATTGATTTTCTTGCATAGTGTATGGGTTTGATTTTTGTAATATCTTTCAAGATATTACAATGGCTATCTTTCCCTTGAGAGATATTACCTTGAGGTCTGAAACACCCAGTGGAATGTGACATTTTACATCTGTTCTCAGTATAACCAAATGCCTTCACTAATTGTTATAAAGGAGATTTCCTCAATGAAGTTCTCACTTTGGATACAGAACCAAAGTGAAGTCTTAATTCTTAGTCTTACTGATGTTTTAAGTGCTTGTTGAATTAGATGCTGCCTGATGAAAGCCCATTTTAGCTGCATGTTAAGTACTTTAACATCAACATTTAGTTACCAAAAAAATAAAGACGTGATGGTCTTGATGACTTATTATGAAAAATGGGAGCCCCGTGATGAGATTTCAAAGACTTTTTTTTTTTTTTTTTTTTCCAAATTGTTTAAAAAACCATTTATACTATATTTAAATGACTTAAAGATAGGAAAGCAGAACAGTCTCTATATAGGCAGGCACAAATCTTAACACACTATACTGGCACAAGCAGTACCAGGGAACATGGAGTGCTTGATAGCATTACTCAGTGGTTGATACAGCAGTAAATGAAGATCAAATATCAGTTAAACATTCCCTAGATTGCTTAAGCATAGAGTATCTTTGGTTCAGTGGTGGAATCAGGAAGTTGAATGGAACAGAAATGCTCTGTGTTCCCTTTGAGTTCCTGTCTTTATTATGTCTCATGTCTGAACCAGATTTCAATCTCTGTAAATCCGCCTTAGGTAGGTCTATGCTAAAAGTTCAGGGCCATAGCAGGTAGCCCTGGAAAACTCCACCAAAGTCTGGAAGTACCCAGATATATTGAGTGTTATTGCTCATGAGCTAGTAAGATTTCAGTTCATGAATTAATTATTTCTCACCAGTAGGCTCAAAAATCATACCCCATTAAACACTGTAGTCAAGATTTCTTAAGTCAGTAGAGCAATGATCACATATCTAGATGACTTTCTTGGTTCATATAATTAGCTTTAAATTAATGTAATGTGGGATTTTTTTTTCCCAAAGAGAGACTTTCTGCTACAGTATACTCTTGAAGTAAACTTTTTGCACATAATCTAAATCTTATGAAATGACTATGCTTATAATTCTAAAATGGCTGAAAGAGTCATTGAAATATGTACGTTGGAGCTGATGGAAGAAAAATTTCTTATATTTTGGCTGAGGAGTAGCTTTTCTATTTGCGAAGCAATGTGGATTAAATAGCCTGAACTATATTTTATCCTGCTTTAAGGAATCAAAAATAGCTTAAAACCATAAAAAAGTGGGTAGGAGTATTATTTTATTCGTAATATATTTTATTCAAATTCTAGGCTTCAAAACTACTCTTCAGAACTTCTCAGGTAGTTTTCCCAGTGTTTGAGAAAGAATAAAAATCATAAATATTCAAAAATCTGTAAGTTTTGTTAAGTTTTGAAAATTAGGCCCTATTTTACTTATTAAGAAAAGTTTCTGCTTTTTTAAAACTAACCTCCAATCCAAATAATTTGGAGAGCGGTAATAAAATTGAATGCATTGAGAAAAGTAGGATTTGTGAATCTATCTGCAATGGCTAATGCTCTGAACTCATATGTCATTTAACAGGGTAAACCATCACCTGGAGACTGCCTGACCTTCAGGTAGTTCCAATAGTTACTGCTCCCCAGAGATTACTGGGGATGAATGTGTCCCTACAGTCTACTGTTTTCTGACTTTTATCCTGCAAATGAAAATGAAGTGCTTGAACCTTAGCTTATGACTTGAAAAATAAATGTCATAGGTCTAAACCTTCTATTCCTTGCCAAAATATAAAAACTGTTCCAGGAAATTAAATTTCCATCAGGGAGACTTAGATGACATATAAAAGGTTAGCAGTGTGAAAGCCATTCATGGCAGGGTCGTGTGCTTCATATATATTTATGTATTAAACTTACTCTGTTTGTATATTCTACCCTAAATAATGAATGCAGGGGGGAAGAGTAATTCTATACCTATTTTGGTTCAATTATTGTGAAAACAATTTTTAGTTAAAATAGTGACTGTGGGCTTCACCTTGTAATTATGGACTACATATTCAGGGTATGGGAAAAAGCTGATGCATTTGTTCATTAAAGCGGTAGTAAAAATCTCACCGGTCTAAATTAATGAATTAAAGCAGTTTTATGTAAGTAGTGTCCTAAAAAGTAGTCATTAACATTGATAGAGAGCGCTATACCAGAATGCAACACATTCTTGAGGTTTAGAACAGAGAAAGTATGCCAGGAGAAAGGTTCAGAATCCTTATCGGAAATGAGTTATTTGCTACATGCATTTATGTTATATGCATTTGAAAAAAAAATCTGGGATAATTGTTGTGCAGTTTTTTGCAAACTAAACTACTATAGTAGTTAATCCTAAAAAAAGAATAACACTCATTCCACTCATTATATATTGTATTGTCATTTCTTGAGGAATTTATTTTCAAAAAATATTCTTGTATATTTGTTTTGGAAAGAATGAGACTTCTTCCTGTATTTTCCCTAGAAGCAACCATGTTAACTCTCTAAGTGTGAAAGGAGATTGTGTAGCATTTCTGATGAAAAGGAGAAAAGGAGTATATTCTGGGGAAAAGAATATAATCATGCAAATGCTAGTGCTTGCTCTTGCAACCGTGATACGATTTCATAACAGGGATCTTAGGTCAGGTCAGGTATAGGATAAGGTTCTTCAAAAATATAGAACATTCAAGTGCTTTCCCTCAGAAATCTTATCTGAGAATCTCAAACTATAACTTCTGGTAGCAGCAAGTAGGGGACAGATGACACTGTAGGTCTGCACATCTACTCTGAAGCGTAGTTCGTTGTACCCAAGAGACTAGACGAATGCTGATCTTGTGGGTTAAGCCTGTGGTTTAGGCAGTAAAGAAAGAGAAGAACATGTCTGTTTTCTTAGTAAAGTATTTGCATGTTCAGGAGTTATTTTTCACTTTCTAAGTAAGCAGAATTAAAACTGGAAGAGGATGATATAGTGTCTAAATTCTTGTTTACATATGAACAAGTATTTGAAATATTTAGAGAACAAAAAGATTTTTTTTTCATTTAAAATGCAAATAAATGCTGTCTGCTTTCCTTTGTCCTCTAAATAACATTAAATTGATTAGTCCTTAACTTAGTTCTCAAAAATTGAATATTACATTGAGTAAAGTATTAAATTAGTGTACAGTGCATCAGTCATGTAAAACTATCTACAAAGAACATATATAGGATAATAAACACTATCTATAGTGCCATATGCTACTTACATATAACTTTTTAAATCTGAAAGTAGAGTTAGGTGCTTTTTTTTACCTGAGATTTTTCTGACTGGCAAAGCTGGTATATAAACTGATTATCAAACTTTCTAAGTAACTGATAAAGAGAAATACTTCATTGACTTGGATATATGCAGTATATGAGGTCATATATCTTCTTGCAAATCATGGTTAGGTTTTTATTTGCTTAAGTGCCCTCCAAACAAATTATCAACAATCTGAAATCTTAATGTTCAATTTTTCTTTCATTCTATAGTGTTTTTACTGTAGCTCAGCCTTTTTTTTACTAGGGATTGTTCATCTTTCTTAAATGCAAACAGTATGACATTTCAAATTATACAATGTATTCATCCATTTTAGTGGAAAATTTTGCACTGTTAGACATCTGTCCTCAAAAAAACTCCTGGCAGAATGTCACAGGTCAGATTTTGACCTACTTTTATGCTAAAAGTTGACCACAAAAAACAACTGTGTCTCAAGTAGCAGTAGGCAGTGTATTTTGTCAGTTTGCTTGAAAACCACTGCACTGTCAGAAAAAAAAAAAAAAAAAAAAGTGAAAAAAAAAAGTAGCATAGTAGCATAATAAATTTGATCATGAAGTACTGATCTTCAGGCAGAATTCCAAATGACATTTGTTTTTGTTTTAATAATCTATGTGCTATTCCCAAATAGGTTTCTTTTTTTCTTTGGAACTTCTTTAGTTATCATTTATCAGCCTATATAGTGTAAGAAAATTGTATATCATTCTGGAAAAATGGACCAGTGATCAGAAGTTCATTTAATAGTGCTTCTATACAGAAATTAGAGGGCAACCAGTCTGATAGAAAAAATAAATAAATTAATGGATTGAATGTGAGAACAGAGAAAATACCATGCTGCATTACCTGGTGCTTTATTTTAAAGTAAAATTTCTACTGTTTTATCAAAAGAATACACATTTTTAACTTTTATCTCTTTTGAAAAACTTGTGGCAACTAATCACAGATCCCAGAATGGCTGAGGTTGGAAGGGACCTCTAGAGATCATCTAGTCCAACCCCCCCCTGCACACGCAGGGTCACATACAGCACGTGGCACAGGGTGGCAGCCAGGCGGGTTTTGAGTATTTCAAAGAGGCTCCACAACCTCTCTGGGCAGCCTGTGCCAGAGTTCTGTCACCCTCACAGTAAAGAAGTTCTTCCTCATATAGAGATTAAACTTCCAGTGTTTCAACTAATGCTGGTAATTCTTTTACGTATATACTAATATTTACAAATTAGGAATACCAGTATAAAGAGTTGTCATGCAAAACATCCCTATACTGGTCTGAAGACTTCCTCTTTAAGAACATGGTAGGGGAAAATGAATTTGAAATCAGTCTGGTGTCTGTTAAGGTACTGTATGTTCATGAAGATGTAATTTGTGGACCTCCATTAGAGAAGTTCTATACGGAGAAAAAGTTCTTAATTCCAAAGATGAGAAAGGTTTACTATTACTTTAGATTTAATCATGACAATGCTCAATAGAAGTTCAGGTTTATGGACAGTTTCACGTCAAAATTCAGGGTGGTTGGCTTTAGACTGTAATTCACCAACGGTTATCAAATACAATTTGAGAGGGTTTTCTGCACTTTAGTAATGTGTTATTTGGATGCAGTGAAAGGAGGAGTTTTCACCAGAAGCTATTCCATAGGAAAATATTCTTTCCTGATCCACTTGGCCATCTGCATGACAGTTTTTATACTTACTTCTTCAAGAACATATGTAAGTTTGTGAGTTTATACATGGCATATTCATGAGTCAGAGGTTTAAGACTTCATTTTCAAGATCTCAGGCACAGGAATCTAGTGATTAAGGAAAATTCATATTTAGCTACTTTGCAACTGCACAGTAAGGACTGTTCTCATTGCATTTATACTACTATATGCAGCATATAGTAGTTCATAAATGACTTTCAAAAGGTAGTAATGCAATAATGGTAATGTACATGTGAAAAAAAATGTTGCTGGAATACTGTTGTATGAGACTTACTACAAAATGACTTAAAGATCATATTAAGTCATTGGAAGAAGGAAAACTTGGCAAGGTAGATTTAGGAATTTTTCCTCATAAAGCGGTGTAGAGGAGAGTGAAAATCTTACAGTGGGAAGCATACTGGCTCTGGGAGCAAAATCAGAGGTGAAAATTCTTAAGAGCCTGAATTTAGTTTTAATAGTCACTGTTAAATCAGGTATTAATCATAATATTTAAAACAGTCTCCTGTTTAAACTGTATGTTGTGACTGCCTCACTGGAATGTGATTAAAAGCAGGATGACAGAAGCTGGACTGTGTCATGTTGGGGATTTTAGTTTGTAAGGCAGTGAGACTATCAAGTGTTGCATTTATTCTTCTATAAAGTTGTGCAGGTTTCTCTTATATGCCATTTTAGCATTTCCCGTCTCTGAGTAAACTCCGTTCCTTGCTTATGCTATTGATAAGACAATGTCTCAAAGCTATTTAAAACAGCTACTCTGAAATTCTGTCCTTGGAAAACATAAAATAATAAACTTATAGCTTTATGAATAACTGTTTCTTTCATTGTAAAGACTACAGGAAGTCAATGGACTTATTACAGTAGATGTTAGTTATTCTGTCTCTGAGTCTGTCAACTCTCAGTTTTTTGGCAATGCTGCTAATGCATTTCCTTTTTGTAACTGAAACGACCTTTGCAGAAGTCTTCCCCTATTCCTTTTTCAGAGTAAGTTTGCATTCATCTCATTTGCGATTGTTAGCTATTGTCTTTGCTTCACAAGTAAATGGGAAATGTCATGTTAAAACATGAAAGTTGATCATCTCAATGCTAACCTAGCAGGCATTCAAATAGGACACTCTCCAGGTCTTATTCCAGAAAGGATGCAAGGAAGTCCTCCATCTTGCATACACCCTAATTCTTTCATACCTTTCATTTAACCTGTTCAAAGTTACATGTATGCATAGATGCACACAGTAAGTTTCCAATATAGAGAATGTCCATGGAATTACATGTTAATGACTTTTCATCCACCAGACTTCATTGCCAAACCATTTTATACAATGTGTGTGACTGAACAGCAGTCAGATTTTTTTTTTTTTTTTTTTTGTAAATTAATGCTTGTAATTCTCTTATCTTTCAGGATGGCTTCCTAGCGCGATGAGATAATTTTTTTACTTAAAAGGTTAACTTACATTATGTTGTAAGGTTGTACTCCTTTTCTGTATATATAATTTATATTTTTGTTCTGCATGAGTATTCCCTTTTTGACTCATTTGCACTTGAAAGGATGAACACACAGCTGATTATCTGTAGTTGCTCAAGGCTAAAAGGTATTACATAAATAGGCTATTTAAGCCTTAATTAAGTCTAAGCTTAATTAAACTTACTTTTGCTATGTTTTTGCTTATCAGTTGTTTATTTCATGTTAACTTACTCCTTTATCCACAAATATTCTTGAAAGCATCATTCTGGTTATGCTAGTTTTCACTGAACCAGGACTGAATGTGATATCTGCTTTTTAAAAGGACAAAACAAATGCACCCTTTGAAAAGGTGTCATAGAATATCAGTGGCACTTTTATGTCAGAACATTCAATATGATACTGAAATACGCTTCCCTTATATGATTATTAATTTTGGATGAAAAATACGTCATCAGGGAAGACGACTGTAAATGTTTTAGTGCCTTTTTTGCGGTGGTGGTGGTGGTGTTTCTTTTAATAACAACTTAGTTTTTGATACAGAATGTGATCATTCAACCAGCCTTCCCTATCTATCAATAGGCAGGATTAGCATTTCTAGAAGCCAATATTTCTAGGAAGGCAAGGTAAAAAAGCAATAGACTCTAAAAATCATTGGATAATCTATACATTTATTGCCAATGCTAAAGAGTACTATAAACATGCATCAAGAATTGAGCTTTGTTTTCTTATCATGCAAACTCATTACACAATCAGAATAAGGATAAAAAATCAGAGAGCTGGAATTAAAGCCTGTCACTTTCTTTCTAAGCTAAATAGATGCAGCTGTATGTAGCTGGGTTAAAAAGGGAGAAGAGACTTTTTTTTTTTTTTTTTTTTTTTTCTGCAATGATTTTACTACAAACAAATAAGGACATAAGCTGTGCCTTACTGAGTGAAACTAATGATCTATTTGGTCCATTATACCCTTGCACAATAACAAAAGCAGCAGTCCTCTAGAGATAGTTTGAGAACTTGCCTGCTTTCTGCCGTCCATTCCTCCTCAAATAGCCTAGCATCCACGATTGCATTATGGGTATTAGAGGAGTCTTCATTGCCTATTCCTTGTTAATATTCATTTTTTGTATCTGAGGTCTTTGAATTTTGCTATACTCCTTTTTGAACTTGCTGACAGAGCCTCCCTTCACATTCTGGCAGGTATAAGTCCCAAAAGTTCACTGTCTACCTTCTAATACTCTCCACTATTTTCATGGTTTTGTAAATATGGAACATGTTCCATCTTTTCCTCTTCAAACTAAAAATGTCCAGACTGAGTTTCTTCTTATAAAGCAACTACTCCACCCTTTTGATCATGTTAGTGGCCCTTTTCCTTTACCTGATTTCCGTTTGTAAATGGATCAGAACTACATGCAACCCTTGGAATGTTGATGTACTAAGGTTTTGGAAGGTGTTACTTGTCTTTTTCCTTGGTATCATTCCTGGTGATGGCCAGCACTTCAGCTTTTTTGATTGCTACTGCACATGGGGTGAAAGATGTCAGAGAACTGAACTTGACGACTCCAAAACCCAGAGCTGTGTTTGCCTTTTCAAAATTCAGCATCACACAAGCAGGGTTTGGGTCACTTTTCGTGTATTACCTGATCTGTTTGGAAGCTCATCTGCCATCTTCTGCCCGCATGCTCCATTTGGTAAGGTCTTCACTGTTACACTTTTGTCCACATGGAAAAGCTTAAGATCTAATGCAGACTTGGAGATCTGACACTGCACTCCCTTTTCTGTGTGACTGATTATGATGTTGAGTAAGTCACAGTACTCGTCTCTGGAGGAGCTGACTCCTTTCTATCATAAAAAGTGAGCATTAGACTCTCCCTTGCTCTGTGTCCTGTAGTCAGCTTTCAGTTTATGGGAGGCGTCCTAGTGCTGTGGCAGCTCCCTTTCTGTAGTAACAGTGTTGCAAAAACTTTTCAGAGGCTTTTTGAAAATCCAGACATGTTATGTCTATTGGGTATTCAAATAGTTATTGATCCCCTTCAAGAGATCTTGCAGGCTGACGGACCAGGACTTGCCTTTACACAATGCCTGATTGCCACTTTCCCAACAGATTCTTTCTGTATAGGCTCAGTGACTGTAGTTTTTATTTCTTTCCTTCCATTTCATTGGAGACTGATTTAGCAGTCTGTGATTCCCAAGATGCCTTGTAAAGCCCTTTTGGTATTGCAGAAGTGATACCAAATAAGTAATGTACCTGTAGAGACAGGTACAACTGTACAGGCTTGTACGTAGCAGTAGCTTACACACCTTGATCAGCAGTTCTGCAAATCCTATCCTTTGCTATATATATATCGGAATTTCCTTTTTTTTTTTTTTTTTTTTTTTTTTTTTTTTTTCCTGTTAGGGGCAATGCATAGCTTTTCATGGATTTCCTTAACATTCCTGAGCGCCCCTTTTATGTTTTTGTCATCTAGTGGACCAACAAGATCCTGTCTTCAAGCTTTGGAAGTACTTAAAAGTCTTAAAGTCATTTTTCAGCTTAGCTGCTGTCTTTATGAAATGGTCTATCTCAAGCGTAAGCTATCATTATTCAATTTTTAAGTCCAGATCTTTGATGAAGAAAATGCTCATCTCAGTGCAACTGAATGGAATGTGACTAAGGGTGTTAGATAAATAGATATAAGAAGCTGAAAGTCCAAGTAATCATTGCAGGATCTGGAAACTTCCTTAGCATGTCATGCATTGGATTACTACTGTTTTCCATTCCTTGACAGCTTTATATGTGCCTGATAACCTTGCAAAAGCAAGAAAATGGTCTAAAGAGAACTACTATGCTTCTAGCATTCATGCTTTTCATGTCTAAGGTAGAGTTTTTGGAAGAACTCTAGTCGAACAAGGAGAAAAGAAAAAAAGAAAAAAAAAAGGAAACTATTGCTGCAAATTGATCCTAAAAGGTAGAAATCATTAGAACCATTTGATGGTATATAATCTTGGGCAGCTTTTACCATGCTTGACTTTGGGAAGCAATTTCAGGTTTCTTTTAACAAATTTTCTCTTCCCAGTTTGCTTTTCTTCTTCATCAAAGTTTTGGGTAAAAATACATACACAAAATTTAGATCAGTAATTCTATGAACAAATATTTGTCTTGACTAATATTTAGGATGATCTATCTTCTGTAAGTTTTATTTTTTAGTCCTTTAAAATGTTGTTTCTATACCTGAAAGAATTCAGACTGAGACCTTATTGCTGGGAAAGTTATACTTCTTGGTTCTTCACTGCTCTGTATCTAAATGTCACAAATCTACACTTAACATAAAAAACATGTAAAATCCCCAACATGAGGTATAAACTCGTATGAAACCTTCCAAGGAAAATAAATTCAGCGAACCTTTCTCATAACCATTAGCTGCAAGTTATTTCATAATTTTTTTCACCTCACCAGTTTTTTTTTCTTGGAGCAATGGTTTAATTGTACTAAGCTAAGGCAGTAGATTCTGAGAGACCTGCATAAATGCAGTAGTTATATAGTACATCACTGTAGCTGTACAAAGATGCGAAAGTGTTTAATACTTTTGGAGGTATGTTTAGTGGTTAGTTTCTGTGGTTTACAGACACATAGACCCTTTCTGGGCCTGTGGGTTCCCCAAGTAGCACGGCCTGATGGACAGTGGCAAGGACAGTGTGGGGACCCCCATGGCCACCAAATACTCTCTCTCTCTGCTTTCTGCTTTCCTCAGAACCCCAAGAGGTAGTCTGAAGTAAATCATCTTTATTTTTATCACTTGTACTTGAACAATCACTGCAGAAAGATTCTCTTACACCCGGTTTTCCCTTCTTTCTACACTCTTTCTTACCATTGTCTCTATCCAAAGCAGATTTTATCTATAGGGTTTTCATCATGGTGACCATCTTCGGTTAAAGCCATTTCTGAACTTCAAACTGAAGAATCATATTAATATATATGTTTTTTTTACAGTCTTTTATGTAGTTCCTTATGTTTCAATGTGGTTGAATATACATTCCATGAGGATGAATATTTCTTAACATTGGCATTTTCATGTTGACTTTTAAGACATGATTCTGTTGCCCAAATACTGTGATTAGTACATTTTTCATTGCTGTAGGTTATGACATCCACACTGGATATGCTAATATTGAAACAGTATCTTAAATGTCTTTAGATATCTGTGTTTAGGTGCTGAATCAAGCCTTTAGGGCCTGGATTCATGATCAAATAGCAATTCAAGCATCCATTAGAACATCCAGTTTGCTATCTCTGCGGTTGAAAATTAGCTGGAGTGGTAGGCGTGCCTATAACCTTTGAGTTTGTCACTCAATCTTTCACTTAAGGAAGTCCTGAAATATTATCAGCTCCACTCCTCAAAGTGTAGAGTATTGACATTGAACTTGCATTTATGGTTGTTAAAATCATATGTTGATTAGTTCTTCAGTAATTTTCATAACTGTCACATGTAGTGCAGAGCAATATACAGCAGCTATTGGCTCATGAATTTCTCCTTCCTTTTGGATATTCATTCTAGATTTTTCATTCTTTGCAGCAGGCTTCAATAGCTCTGTAGGATTGGTGAAATTGTACTGAGGATAGCTATGGGGCTATCAGGAGAAAGTCTTTGTCTTAGTCATAAATACTGAGCAAATTAAAAACTGATTGTGTAATTATTGAACTGATGTTCAGTATTATATGTACTTTTACATGCCATGGGAAAAAAACAGTTAAACAGTTGCATCATGCAACAGCTAGGTGTTGATTTTTTTGGAAAAACTGTTTCTGTTTGGAACTGAAGTTTGTTTTTATTATTTTTATTTAATGGAACTTCAGTAAGTAAATAAGCAGTGTTTTGATGTGTGTATATATATATATATGTATATATATGAAAGAAAATAGAAGACACAGTAGCATGTGGAATTGAAAACCTTGTTCCTGGAAACTCAAAATTGCAGTTCCCCATTTTGTCCCAAAACTGTATGTAATATGTCCTTAACCTGTGGAGCTAAGGTGGGGATTGATAATGCAGCTTCATCACAAAGAATCATGAAAGCAAAGGTTTGTAGTAAGGGTACTGCAGCTTACCTCTAAAGTTTGATAACTTACTAGATAGTGCAAAATATTGCCACATTCAGTTCTAAAAAGTTGTATGTGCTTGTAAGGCAATCCACAGACTGAGTTATTAGAAATGGCTGCAGGTTGGTAACACTTTTTATTTGTGAGTGATGTGATTATAAAAATAAATGTCACATCTGAATAAATATGCATCTTTTTAAGTGGAAACAGGCTTTCAAATTGTGGCCTGTAAATCTGTCCAGATATTTGAAGATCATTATTACATGAGTATACTGTATCATATTTCTGTGACAGTACCAAGAGTTAACAATATTTTGTCACAGATTATGCAAAATCAAAAATGGTATATTGAGCACTTGATGTTCTGTAAGTAGGTAGGAGAAACAAGTTTAAATGCCTGAGATACTTTTGTAGTCTAATTTTTAGCCCTATGCTACATGGTTACTCTGGCTATGGATATTAGCATTTTAATAAATATATAGCTTAAAAATATACAATATTGAGTAAGTATGAACTTACTCATTAAAACTGTGAATCTGGTCCTGGCTTTACTGGACGACAAATAGAACTGGTAGTCATGGATAGCTTAACTTTGCTTTCCCAGTTATTTCCCCATCATTTATATTTTTAGTAACAGGTAAGATTTTTTAATGCTTCCTTGTGAATTTATATAGTGACATCTGACTGTAAATTGCAACTTTCCTACAATTTCACATTTGTTCTCATTTTGCCAGAGGACAAGTTTGATTACTTCTGGAATATGCTGACATTTCCGTTAAGTAATGCTGTATCAACCTTTGTGACATGAAACGATCTCGTCAGTGACCAATTTCTTCCTGAAAAACACAAGCAAATTCAAAATTAAGCCATGAGTATGTCTAGCCTACAAGCTTGAGATTATACTAATGATTTTATCTTTCAATTCTGAAACAAAAATGTTGATTTTAAGTGCTTACGAAAGTAAACAAAGTGCCAGAGTCTTAATTTCAAATAACTGTAGCATGATGATGCGGGGTAGATATTCTCATCTTGGCTGTATCGTGCTTTTTTTCTTAAATGAGAGATATAGGACTTCACAAGACTAGAAATTGAAGAGAATAGCTATGTTACGACATGTGACTTTGAGGTGCCCGACTGCCTAATTGCATTTGCAAAATACAGGTTAGTCATTAAGACTCCCAGTTATGTGCAGGGGGGATTTTAAGTTCTTAGGAGTTGGTCTCTAAAATCCCTGGGGATTTTAGATTTGGGGAATTGCTGAACTGGGGATTGCATAAAAGGAAGAACTGGATAGGGATGCATTTTAAATCCTTCTCTTTTCCTGAAGGTAGGTATTTCAGGCTGAAAGGCTTTTTCTTTTGCTCCGGAGTCAGGCTCCTGAACAGTCTCCTGGAATTAAGCACTTTAAGGTTCAGAAAGCAAGGAGGTAAAATCCTTTCTTGTGAAACAGAGCCCCAAAACTACTATTCTTCTGCCGATTAGTGACTATGTATTGATTGAGAATGTCACAGATCTGGCTATAGGTTCTTCCTCTGCCTAAACTTAGATGTCCCTCAAGATTGCCGGAAGCATCAGAGAACAGTCTTACTGCATGTGTGATGTGTTAAAATGGAATTAGTGGCCTTTCTGGGAGGAAAAAAAATATACAAATATATATATATACACAGCCCCATAAGTTAGCAAGTATAGTCATGTATTATTGAAAATCCAAACAGCAGGTAAAACAAATCACAAATGATAATACTTTAAAATTGGCTTTAACAATATATAGGCTTTAAACAAATTCTATCATACTAAATACTTCACAGAAGCCTACTAGTTACTTCCCCAACTGGAAGATTTTAGCAATGGTTTTATGTTAATTGGCTTGTTACTTAGTCATAGAGAATAGGCAAAGAAAAACTCCAGAAAATAAATAAAGAAATAAATAAAAGAAATAAAAAAAATATAAAAAAAAGAAATAAAAAAAAAACTGGTGAAGGATGTTAACACTCTTTAAAGAGTGGATTAGAGAAACACCAGATTAGCATACCCAGTTCTGCCCAGGTTTTGGATGGCTTCATGGAGGCTGGACATAGTCTTGTCTGGAATAATAAAGGCTCCAAGCTTTGCTAAAGCCAACATCCTCAAGTTTTAGGAAAAGATATCAACTATGGTGGTCAGATTATATCTCTTATACCATTAATTTCACAAACCAGTTTAAAATAATTGCCAAGTATCTGCCAGAAAAGCAGTGTCCAACAATACATTTTAGACTGTTTCCATAAAAACTACCTAATTAAAATACCTTTTTACTCCATATATGATTTTACCCTTCTGTTTTATGCTCAGCTTTTATCCACCTCTTTAGTAGTTTTGTGACCTTTTCAGTAGACAAGAACACAAGAACACCTGAAAGTAGTTTCTTTAACTTAGCCAAACTGGGTAACTTAAACATAGACAAACTGGATAGGTGAACTGTTAGCAAACAAACCTTTGCCGGAAACTTGGACTATTTAACTTCTGATGTACTTTGAGCTGCTTTAAAGTACAAGCATCAGCTGACAGACATCTGACAACAAAAAAACCAATCAAATATCAGAGCTAGAAAAAAGAAACATCTTAAACACTTCAAGTAGACAGAATTACTTCAGTATTTATGATACCTAAGGTCTCATGCAAAACATCAGACGAATGTATTTTAAATATGTCCAGTGGGCCTGTAACTATAAAAACTACATGGCATTGGTGTGCTATATTCAGTTATACCTAGGAGAAATGCTTGAAATTTATTTCTACCCTTTCATCTCTAGACTCCTGTTGTTATTATAATAGCATATTAAAATACATTTTTCTGCAATTACTACATTTAATTTTAAATACGCCTTGTGACATTTTCTGCTGTCAATACAAAGTAACCTCGCTTCATCTATTTCATTTGCTGACGTGAAGAATGCAAAATATATTGAATTTTCTTATCTGAAGTTTTTCGTTTATTTGCACATCAAAGAAAGCACCTTAAAAATGTGACTGTAATAACACTGTTTGCTGAAGTACGCAACAAAAGCTTGAAGACATTTGATGGGAAGTGAAGAATTGCATATCAAATGTCTAATTTAAATATTTCTAATGCTGGTATTCCTGATATCCCGCTGCTTCAAAGTTATTAAATCTGCTTTTCTTCATAGCCAAGATAACAGGAGGCAAAGTCTGAGGCAGAGTGGGATTCTGAGGATGCACTAGCTGAATCTTGGGAGCATTATGAGAATCAGCAGAAGCTGCAAAGTTTCCATGGGCCCCTCAAAATAATATGATCTTACAGATGACAGTTTAATGGGTTTGGACAGGAAGGTGACGCAGTGTAAAACCAAGACAAATAGTACAGAATCCCAGAAACAGATTCAGTTACTGACTCTAAAGATCAGAAATGGCAACATGATGGTGACTTATTGCTAGGGATACATGTTTTGGTGCTATCTAGGACTGGTACAATGATGAATGCCCAGAAGGGTTAACCCTTCAGTTAATGTGAATAAAGCTCTGTTCTCTTTCTCCTGGTTTCCTTCAGAATTACTTAGCTATTTGCATGGATTGAAGTGATTAACTAAGACTCATAATGGAGCTTTTCACAGAATGTATGAAGAGCTAGTAAATGAAGACTGTTCTGAACATTTATTATCTGATCTACAAGTGTCTGGTTTCTGTAGAAGGAAAATGGTCTCACTTCATTTTAAAACGCCGTACCTGTGCAAGAATATACTAAAAGAATTTTATTGTACGTAGTACTCAGTTGCAAAGTGGTGTGAGTCTCCTTTGTAGCCAGAAGCTACTGGAGGCTGGCTAACTAAATTAAGCCAGGTTTTCTCACTTGGGGCAAACTGGGAGAACGTTTTTTGTTTGCAGGATACCAATGTTTGTTTCAATGCTGTCTGTAACATGAGGGGAGGACTTCTAAGCGCTCATAGTCAAAATAGTAGCAGTGGATGCAAGCAGTAAATTTTTCTTTTTTTTGCGTCTTAGATTGAAGCTCTCCCATAATGTTAAATGTGTTGCTTGTCTATATTAAAAAAAAGATATAATTACAGTGTAATTAACTCTCAAAATACCCTCACAGATTTGCTGTATTTGGGGGAAAATCATGCCGTCCTGAAACCACTGTTTGTTGCTGACTCAGTAAGGCCGTATTTTCACCTTTTTAGTTGAAGCCAGAGTGACATTTGCAATTCTTCATACTACTCCACTTGTCTAAGTTTTTGTTTTTTTTTTGTTTCAACTTTAATGGGCAGTTCAATTCTGTATTTATATTTTTGACATTTTTATTGTATATATGTTAATTGTCAAGATTGATGCATAATCCAGGATTATTGATACCAAAGTGCAAATGATCAGAATTATATTCATAACTTTTTTGCATGTGTGAGCCTTCTATGTACATTAATTGAATTTTAAAAATTTGTGAAAGGGGTGATATTTTGGGTTAGATCCAAAAGTAAAAGGTACACTAAAAAAAAGGCATAACTAAAGCTGTTCATTTACTCTTTCTCTTTTAGTTTTCTCTGATTTTAGTCAGCCAAATTTGCAACGCTCCCTTTCTTATGGAACCAAAGTAAAACATTTGCAGTGTATATAATCTAGCATTTTTTGTCTATGATGATGAGCCTTCTGTACTCTTCATTATATTAAAAAAGGGTAGGTACAGAATGTATGTTCTGAAAGCTACTGCTAATATAAGAAATTCTTTTCATTGCGTTTCACCTTTTAATACTTTTAGAAGAAAAAATGCTAAACAATTATCTTTGATCTTCTGACAAACTTTTTGATGACAGGGAAAGGATATTATAATATGGTCCAAATATGAGCAGAATTAAATGCAGAATCTTTAATATTACTTCTTAGCAAATTAGATTTTTAAAAATAGTTATTTTAGAAATATTGTATATGAGAGAAAAAAGGTAAATTCTTTATGCGGGGGTTATAAGAATCTCTATAGATCAATAACTTGATTTCTGGAAGAAAGTGATGGACTGCTTCAGTTGCCTTGTAAGTTTCTCCTGAGACAGAAATGGATTTATTCAATCCAGAATTAAGAGCTGAACTTCAGTCTTCCTGAAATACATGATCCTGGGAAATCTGCCAGGTTTAGAAATATTCCTTGGAAGAAATCCAACAAAATTTGAAGCCACAGCTTGAGTGTAATACAGTTTTCTGAGAATTACGCTGCATTTTATATACATATTTATATTGTATATGCACTTTGTAATTATCATATATACACTTTATTTTTAGTATGATTAAATCATTACTGTTTCAACCTTGTGAGGTTGGTAACGTGATTTTGAATTAAAAAGATCATTTTTAAAATTAAAAATATTAATTAAAAAATAATCATTTTGGTATAAATAGACATTTAATACCCTTTTCAGATATATTTTGATCTCTTGTTTCCCACTGAAATTAGTAAGAATTAGGTGTCTGGACCCAAATATCCAAATATTTCTCATTTGTGCTCAGATACAAGAAAAAAGAGTGTGTCCAGGATTCAGTTTGAGTGGAATTTTATCTTTTTATAGCAGAAAAAAAAAAAGTCTACTTATCTTTTTGCATCCACAGACCCCAGAGTTGTGTTTGGCGTTGTCATTTCCACTGTAGCATGCCCTTAGAAGGGCTACAGTTTAGATTATCTGCTCCATAAATCCCTTTAAAATGTAGATAATCAGCTTCTCTATATCAAAGTCTTCCAGAACCTCATCTCTGGTAAGCGTATGGCTAGGTTGGTCCTAAAGCAAGAAGGGTGGAGGTAGGAAGCAGGAAACTTTGGATCTTGATCCCTTTTTTACACCTGAAGGATTTCCTTTTTCTCTTCCTCACCCATTTTCTTCTGACTACCGTTATTTGTCAGGTGAGCAGCTGGCTGCCCTTTTTTTTTCCTGGAAGAAATGGGAAGAAGCAGCTGGGCTCTGCTGGCTCTGCTCTTGGCCTGAGCAGGCATAGGATAGGGAGAGGGGCTTGCATCTGACAGTCCCTCTTGGCTCCTCCTTGACCTTCACCATTTCAAAAGAGCAAGATTTGTGCCATATGAATCTACTGCTAAAAGAAATGAAGACAAAATTAACACTCACTTAATAAGGCATTTTGAATTGTGTTTTTTGGTTGTTTTTTTTTGTTTGTTTGTTCAGCTGTACTAGTAGATCTGTAAAACAAAATAAAAAAAACTTAGCTTGATATATATTTATAAAGGTAAATGTGAAATCCGATTCCTCACAGTCTTTCAGATGAATGGAGGAAGATAGAAGAGTGCATTAAATTTACGGCTGCTTAAAAGTACTCTCAGAATATTTTTTCTAAGTTTACTAATATGTTTATATGACTTCTTTCATTCTCATAGGGATGTTAGAATTAATGATGTCAACTTATTTTATTAGGCAAACTATGACAGTGTGGCAAATATAACAAAGAGTATGTACAAAGTGATTGAATCAACTCTCATTTAGTAGTTGTGCTGCAAAGAGATGCAATAATTAGGCTTCAAGTAAGTTCATATAAGAACTGGGCATATGCATAAAGTTTGAGAATCATTTCTGCTTGGTAACAATTACAATACTATTTGGGATCAATAAGGAAATGGAGTAAACATATATTTATTTCGAGATAGATATATATTACTGTGTATATTCACAGATACATAGGCAAACTTCTACAGGGCTATCATAAACCTCTAGAAACTATGAATTAACTTCTGACTCATAAGGCTATATTGCATTCATTTTTGCCCATTGACGTTATGTTCACATTTCAGTAACGTTTCTGAAGAGTACCTAGAAACAAGATTGAGGAGCCTAAAGGGCTTTTAGCAGAACCTACTCTTTTGTTATAGTTACATTGGGTATTTTTAGCAAGTATTTATCATGGCTTCAGCGCTTTCCCTCATTTGCCTATGCTCTGTGGGCTAAGATGAAAAGATACAAATATCAAATGCTTTGAATTACAGCTGAGAGCAATATTTAGAGACTAACACATGCTGGAGTATCAGATGGTTTTTGAGTAACTGAGAAGTTGGTGATGATCAGTTTTTGTTTGTTAACTAGTTTTTGATGATTAGCAATGTTATAAACCTTTTTGGAGTTGTGACTAAAAAAAGTGGCTTGATAATTCAGTACTTGTTTCATTTAGTAAGGCTTTTCAAAATTATTTTTATTCATACATATTGAGAATCAGACAATTCTTAGCAAGATAAGGTTTGATGATTCATAATAATATAGCTCAGTAACTGTTAAAGTAATCTGTAATTTAAAGACTAAACGGGCGCTCCAGCTATGGTATAAGGGAATATGCAGTTTGAAAAACAAGCAAACAACAGAAGGGCTATAAACATGGCTCTTTTATCATCTAGAATTAGGAAAGAGTTGCAACAAGGCTCATGTGAATATTTATGTTAAAGTAATACAATTTCTGTGAGGTACTCTAATGAGAACTGAAAATGATGTCAGCCAAATAATAATTCATGCACTGAATATCATCATCAGTGTGATTAATTTTGAACATGCATTTCTTCCTCCCTAAAAATGATATCGAGTCTTAGTACAGTGTTACAATATGAAATCTGTTGTAGTAAGTAGAGCAAACTATATGAAATCTGTTGTAGTAAGTAGAGCAAACTGTCAAGAGGATTTTCCAACCTTCTACCTTAAGCTATATTCATACAGGTTTACTCATGCACTTCCTTTTCCAAATGTACCAATTTTACTTGGATATACAAATGGAATAACATAAAATATATATTATATATATGTATATATTTAATAACAGGAGTCTTTTAAAAATCTTTAGGTGTCAGGAATTTAAAGGTTTGGCTCATCCAAAATGAAGATAGCAATGAGCAGTTTACCATATAGATGACTAGATGTGAAATGCTGGTTTTCCTCTGAAGAGAGGTAATCAAGTGTTCATTTATAGTAAGATTCTGTTACAGCCTGAAAATACATGCAGTTGTAGCCTCTAAAAGTGTTCAAACTATAGCTAATGGGGAAGGGAAATGTGGTACTCTCACCTTGGATTCTGACTCGTGGTGACTGGACAAATCGCAACAGGGTTCTTCTAATGGCCAGAATTTTTTGACTATGGCTATTCAAGGTTTCAGGTACTGTGATTCCAATGTTTCTTTCTCTACTAATTTTCCTGTGGAAGATGCTAGGTATCTATGGCTGTTTGGATAAAAAGATCAGGAACGGAATGGACCAGACTATCCTTGTGAAAGGAATGGACCAAACTATCCTTGTGAACAGTTTTCCAGGAACAAGGAACATCACATTGAGTTCATTATCTAGCCGGCAATCAATAGGAATATTAGGACTATAGGAATCAAGTAGCAGGTTTTACAAGCACAGAAATTAAGGGACTAGTAGACCTTTTACACTTCCTGAACATTTGAGTTAGTAGGAGAAGCTGTCCATGAAACCAGGTATTTTTTTCTTGTGACTTAATTTCATAGAGAATATCTTATTTTGTTCTCTGAAGGAACTGAAATAGAGCTCTCTAGGAAAAACCACAAGAAGCTCCTAAGCACTCCATACTCCTAAGCATGCCCTGGCTAGTGGGGGTTACACTATGCTGCACCTTCCTGCCCCCTTCCTCTGCTTCTGATGCCCCACATGTTCTTGGACATCCAATTCCCCAAACCGTGCTCAACCTGCCACTCTGCTGACAAAGATATCTTCCTCAGCTGTCTTACACTTGCCTTTTTTTTGTTGTTTGTTTGTTTAGGAATTAAAGATTTTTGTATTTTGGTTTGGACTTTGCTATCATTTTAACAAATACTAACAAAAAAAATGTATACACATTTTGAAATGATCTTATCTCTGAAATCACACACACTTGCTGCAGCTAGCTTTAACCAATTCTTTAGTCTTAAAAGCTTCCTAACGCTGACCTAAATGAATCCCTGTAAGTGTTAAGATATTCCTAAGATCATTCACATGTAATTACTTACATATCTTTTAGGTATTTGACCGAATCTTTTTATCTTTATCCAGGAACAAAAAGAAAGGTGTCAGGTTATAGAGGAGCTGAAGAAACAGAGGTGAAGAATTTTCAAATTCTGGACAAATAAGAAGACAGTAAGGTGAAAAATAATGTTTTTTAGCTTTTCAAATTCTAATTTAATAGAAATGCATGCTTTAGTAATGAGAATAGTTAAGTCAACTTATAAGAATGTTTTAATTTCCTTGTCAGAGCATGCAGCCTATGAAAATACTGCGTATGTCTTTTTACAGTAAACTGTAAGTCCTTTGGAATTAGAGTGGTGGAAGTGCTTTAAGCAAGTCAGTGACATATTAATATTTTATGGCTATATTTATTATAGTGCTTATTACTTAAAATGTATCTAATAATTTAAAGAATGACAAATATTTTCTTCCATTACTTATCACTGACAGATAGAATTAGGAATCTGTAAGTTACTGAATGGTACTGTTACTTGTAATAGCAGTGTGTATAAATGCCGCCTTAGGCATGAGAGCTCTTGCATGTTGGTGGATGGCTGTACAAATCAAGGAAATTCTGTGCAGCTGCCAAAGTCTTAAATTGCATCTTGTAGTAGAACGGCTCTTGTGGTATATGTGCATGTATAATGTAACTATTAAGATGTCCAGTGTCACCAAAGGAGACTTCACCCCCTCCACTCCCAGCCCTGCCCTTCCCCGAGACTGATAAACTCTGACTCTACATTCAAGCAAGTTTTGGTGCCGGTAAGCACCTAATGATTAAGGACAGTGCTTAATTCTGTGTTTTGTGTGGAAGAAAGCCTTTTCTCCCCTTTCAGAATTATTTACTTAAAAGAATAAAAGATGCAGACTTATTACTGTTACTGTGCATCTTAAAAATTAACTAACAGGTCAATACTTTGACTTAGAAGTTAAAACTTCCAGAATATTACCAATTCTTTGGTTCATTGTTCTGTCGGTTCTTGAAAGAAAAGTTTACCCTCTGTTATCCCTTCACAAGTTTGAATGCTTATGTAAATGGGCATTTAAAATCTCTCTACTGTGCAAATTGTACAGAGCACTGAAAAGGAGAAATGTTGTTATGACTTTTTTCACAAGCAGTTGTAATACAAACATTCCTTTGCTTTGGTGTTTTATTTTTCTTGATTAATACACAAGCTGTGCTCCTAAATCACTTCATTTGCTTAAATGTTATTGATGTGTCCCTCTCTCTGATTATTTTAAGAAATCTCAAAGATGAACAAAATGGACTGTGTGCATCTGTTTTTAGTCCCTTTCACAATTTTCATTTCCTTTTGACATTTGTTAACAAAGACAATTTGCTCATTTTGATACATGAAGAAAAGTAGAGAAACTAAAATGGAAATCAGTAATAAAAGTCTAGTGATACAAGCTATGGCCACAACTAGCTGAGCGTTTTGGAGGGTCTAGTTAGGTTATGCAGCTGAGTTATCTTGAGCTGAATCTTCATATGAGTATGAGTACTATGTGTGAAGGAGGTAAGATATTTTGGCCAGCCACTGTACAGAGGGAATAGTTAAGATTAATTGATGCCCATGGGATTCTGGCTAGTAGAGCTGCTGTCCAGGTCATTCTTTCTTCTCTTTTCTCTTCTTTCCACTTCCTGGAAAAGGGACAAGTGGAAACAGTGAGTCAGAGATACCTGATAGCTCATTTCTGCTGACTTTTGAGGGGAAATAGGTCCAGCATTCTTCTAATGTTTTCACTTAATTTTTAGGATTTTGAGATGATGTCAAGATTCTTATCTTGTGTCTGCATTGTAGCTTGATGAATTCAGAGTACCTTGTCAAGTATAGGGCCCTTGGACAAATCCTCTTCTGCCTGTGTTTCTCTTGACAGGCAACAGGATGTTTTCAGTGGACTGGTCTGTGGTATTGTAGTTCCTTTTCAGTTCATATTCTGCCAAAATATCAGTGTTCCGTGATAGTTCAGTCTCATCAAGATCACTCAAAGCATAAACTCTCAAAACTTCCCACCTTCCCATCCATTTTTTATTTTCTTGAGTTTAGGGTCTTGTGTCTGTGTGCAGAATTTCCCAGTCTCAGCTTACACTGGCTTTACAATAATGTTGATGAATTTGTGCTCTAATTCATAGCCACTATTTATCAGCAGATGAAAGAAGAAAACGGCTCCCTTAGGGATGTATTTAGTTAGAAATCACTTCTTCCTTTTAATGTTTCCTTTCATGCATGCAGGTTAATATATTACCTGCGGCCCGGAAAACATCTTTTAGAGCATATTATGCAATCATGAGTTACCATTATCATACTTTAGAAACATCATAAGAGTAAAAGCCTTTGCAAATGTCATACATCCATAGAATTCTAACATCTATATTTAGGCTGCTCTTACTGTCTTTTGACTACTTTCTTATTAATGAGGAACATAAAAGTCAGATATAAATAGTACTTTGTGCTATTAATTGCTGTTGTTAATGTATTTTGCTATTCCACAAGGTCTGCAGTAGCATTTTTATGGAGATTTAAAATCAGTTCTGGCATAAAAAAATAAGCACACTTCAGTTCAGTGGTTTAGCTTTGGTATATAGGCTTCATCAGAACATTCAAGCTTCAAGAAAATTGATAAGGTGCGACTCTAGCAGCTCTCCTTCACTGCTTTCAGAGGAAGAAATCTGTATGACTATAAGAACGTGTTTGCTGTGCTTTTCCTGTCATCTGAAGCCATAGAGACGGCTGATTTTGTGAGTGAGGTGCATGCAGCAGTGCAAGACTTTCAGAATTATTATCCAATTTTTGTCTGCTGGCACAGTTTGTCTTCAGTCATAGTGCTCGGTAGCAAAGGGGTAAACAAGTGCATAATTCTTAGTACTGACTCTAGTAGAGCTCATTTGTTTTCTCTGGTAAGGCAAGATAACCTTTAGTCAGCTTCCTGAAGAGTCTTTTTGCAATTATTGGCCAAAAGTTGCTACACAATGCATTTTTTAGGCAGATCTCTTCTAAATATTTTCCTGTATTCTGATTGATAATACTACCTGCCCCAACACAAGAAGAAAGATGTACCCAGAAATTTATTTCATCAATCACCAGTCCCAGCTGGGAATACTGATACATCTCTCTATTTGGCACTACAGATGAAGAATTACATTGTCTTTTTGTGATGCTCAGAAAAGCCTTGCCTCCTGGCAAGTTTACCAAACAAACAAACAAAAACATAGCACGATATGCTTTGGCTAAATTCAAAATTCACAAGTCAGCCCTAATCATCACTAATCAATTAAATTCTTGTAGGCAGATGCTTCATATCAAATTGGAGTTTGGGGACTCTGTTGAAATGAGTCCATTTAACTGAGACCGATTAGATTTACATCATCTGTCATTGAATTATTTTCCAGTGTTCCAATTCTGTGCAAATTGATCTCAAGTGATACATTCTTCATAGACTTCTTTCAGACTGTCTGGTTCCTTTGTAAAACAACACAGCATTTCAGCTCTAGGAATAACATACAGGATTCTGGAAAGGAGAATTTATATTGGTTTAGATTAGTCTGTTTTTTATTAATCTATGCAGAATTGGCCTGTTACCAAAACAATGGCTATTTGTTACCATTTTCGTAATTTCTGGTGCATACTGCTTTATAGAAACATTTGATCATAATAGCTACAAATTTTTCTAGGTGGAATCATATTGCATAATTTTTAAAGAAATTTTCAAATCTATAAAGGTGTCTGTATCTTAAAAAGTTCATGTGTATATTGGCAGGATCAGTAATATTAATATTTTCATGAATTGGCCCTAAATTATAGAGACTTCTATGATTTTGAAATGAAAGCGTATGTTTGAAATGACAGTTCTTTGCCTTAGGATGTAGAGGCAGTCCAAGTATGTTTTTTATTTTTAGAGATTTTTGGACTGAGTTGCAGGTTGCATTACTGGCTAGGATCCAAGGACATAGGCTGTGCTTGACAGGCTTTTATAGAATTGGTAATCAGGATGTCTAATCAGGCCACTTGGAATGTTGAGACCAGCACCAAACTTACAAAGATACTGTATTTGCAGGGATTTGTTGTAGCTCTCAGATCCTAAACATAAACTTGAGGGGAAAAAAGAACACCTGCATATACTTAATATTGTAATTTATCACTTAGTAGTGTTTGTGTATGCCATTTTATTTGCACACCTGCTTGCACTCCCTCATCCCTCCAATATAATGGTCTTCCAAATGAAAGTTTTCATCTCATCCGGTATAGTTTTTACTTTTGTCTGTTCTTAAGTCCTTTTACAGATAGGAAAGGATACTCATTAATCTGTACATGGGAAAATGTGTGCAAGGAATTTTAAAAAAATAAACAGTGAAGGCTAGATCTAGTGGTGATGCTCAAGAAGAATGCAGTGAGACTAAAATCACACTGAACAGTGCTGGGTGGTTGTATTATTTCTTACTAGAAGTTACCTTTATGAGGAAGTGATGATTAAAATGTTTGTTTTTGTGCTAGTCTTTATCTCTAGCTCCATAGCAGAACAGCTTCACCTGGATCATCTTGCCAATGCCAGGTAATATTTTAGTGCAAGTTAATACTGAATGAAGGATTTACCTGTGGTTTTAGATAAAGATGTGTTGATTCCACTATAAACTTTCATTCCCTCTTGCTTTCAAGAGGAGCTCTTTCCCTCTTGTGGTGTCTTTCAGAATGTGAGGATTCTGTTCTCTTATTTGTCTATAAGCAAAGTCAGGGATAATGACCCTCTTTTATCATATGTTGTGCCATTTCAGAGAACTAGTTCATTGTGTGTGGTTTATATGAGAAAACAAGGAGATTAATGACTATAGATAAGAGATGACTGTATCAGCATCTACTTGATGTTTTGAAACCCAATAATTGTATTTAAAAATGAGCAAAGAGAAAAGCATTTTATTTTGACTGAAGGCTAGATACAGCTTTCATAACACATTAAATTCATTACAAAACTTAAATTGGTTTATTATTTAAATTAGTGATGGGAGTTTTTTTTTTAGTGCTCCATTTTCAGTTTGTCATCAGTTAAAGATAGTTTGGTCTATTTATCACTACATTAATCTCATGCTAATGAGGTTAACATAATGAGTAACCTAGCACTTCATTATATTACATTTATTTGAATGCTCAACTTGAGTACATCGTATTTAATTGAAATAATAATTGAGGAAAGGTTATAGGTTAGAAATGAGACTGGAAAGGGAGTGATAACTGCATTTCCAGTCATAGGAGATACAGGGAGTAAAATCCTCAGCTAGGAGATATAATAACATAGGGAATAAAATCCTCAGTTTAAATAGCTTTATTTTTAGTGTTAAGTATGAGGTTGGGGGGAAGATACTGGTGTATTTTTGTTCAAGGAGACAGAACTCACAAATCTTAACATCTTCTCTTAAAATCTTAATCCTATATGAAACTTCCTATCATGCAACTGAAGTCAGTGTCTATGATAACTGTAGTTCAATTGTTAATTTTAAAAGGCATTAAAATAATTGGCAAACCACTTTGTGTAGATTTTGAGGAATTTCCTGAGACTTTTTTTCAGGATAGCTTCAGTCCTGTGGTTTGGTATTTTGATATTTTTGAAGTAACAGTAAGTGAATTCACTTTTGAAAATTGTGAAAGTTTGTTTTTGCTGCTACTGTCATTTTCTTACTCTGTTGCACAGAAAAATACATATACAACACAGTATACAGGAGTATGCATGCTTGTATTCATTATGCACACATATATGTACAGAAGCTTTACTTAGTTGGATCAGAGTGCTGTTAAAAAGGACACATGAAGCATGAGCATCTGCCATATATATTTGCTTTTGCAAATAGCCAACCTTAAGTTTTCCAATATAATAAATTCTTTTGAATCTGATTTAAATGATTAATTTCCTGCCTTTGGAATAGCAAGCAAAAAGAGGGATGGTTGTTCTGTGGCCACAAGGTCACTCTCCTTGGGTATTGCTGGAGCAGGTGACTCTCAGGCCAAGGTTCTGCCTACAATCCTTGTGGCATAAGAGGCAGGTTGCCCCCTTGCCCTAATGACTTTGCAGCTCCAGTAGCAAAGAGATGGGTCTTTCAGGGAAGCAAGATCCTGCCACAGAGATGCACTTCTGAGTCAGCTATTTGCAGTGCCTGCAGTTGGGAACCGTAGGTGTTGTGTTCCTTCATATATTCTGAACATCATGGGGTTTCAGCATGTGTTAAAGCAAAACTCTTCTCTGCACTCATTTTGAAGACTAAACTTTTGCTCAAATTGGCAATGCACCTGGCCCCAAGTGTATGAAAGTTGTATGGATCCTCCCCCAATCCCAAGCTTTGCAACATCTTTGAACTATATAAAATAAAATATTAATACATAGAACAACTCTGGTCAGCTTGAAAACTCTTACTCCTTGAGGCCCAATTTAACAAAAATAGAATAGTTTCTGGATTGTGAAAACTAAAATCCTAACTGAAAAAACTCAACTATAGTGCTTTAGCAGCTTTAAGTGGGTCTCTGATTTGAGGTAAGATAGAATGATGGGTTACAGTAAAGTAGTTAACTGAAAAAATCAGGAGGTGCAGATTTGTTTTCAGAAAAGTAAACATGTCTTGCATGAAATTGAAAGTGAAGTGAGCATTTTTTACTTTACTTAAGGATACTTACGTGCATCACAGCCCTGCAGCAAGTCCTACACTGCTGCAAGGATTTCTATGCTGTAAAGCTTCTGGCAGAATTGAGACTTTACTTGCCAAATTTGTTTTATAAGCCCATAATATTTCAGTATAGTTTTGTGTCATTTAATGCATTCATATGAAGAGATACATTGTGCCACATGACCGCTGTAATGGCTGCCACTAAAATTTTCATATCACCTATACCTCACAGTGACATCTGTGCTTGCCAATGCTATAGTCCTTTTCTATGGTAAATAAGTTTCATGGCCAGCAAATACTGAATTTTTATGGCTTCTTCTGCGCACCATCCTGTTAAGAAGCACAACAAAAATAAATAAGTTTGCTTGTCAAGCACTAATTAATTTTCACAGCACCCTGTAAAGAAGCTAAATTCAATGAGGCTAACTTTATAAATGGGAAAGTGAGGCAAAAAGATTTTGAAAAATAACATGTGAGAAACTGTCAAAACATGCCAATGGCAACACCAGCAATAATGAGCATAGCCTAATTTTCGGAAATGATGACATACTATGTAGTCTAATGGCTTTGCTTTTTAGCTAGTGGCTGCTCTGCGCTTTTTGGAAATTAAGTCAGGCATTAGGTCAGCTAACAGCACTGAACCATTCAAAATCATATCGCTTAAACAAGTAAACCAAAATAGTAAAGGAAAAAAAAAAAAAAAAGACCCCAAATCCCAAATATCCTATTTCTTACTGTAACTACAAAAGCATTTTGCCTTTTTCAAAATGTGTATCGAGATGCTTTAGACTTTAAGAGTACACATTTCAACTAGTTTTCTTAATAGCAAAAAATAAAAATAAAATATACTATAATGAACTTTGCAATGCTCATTTTTAATTTATTTGTCAGTGTCCTTGGTTTATGTAACTTACTGTTCTTGGCAATAAGAATAGAGAAATACCTTTTAAAATTAGGAAGAAGGATAAAGTGGTAGTGGCAGAGATACCACTTGTATTGTTACTACTTGATTGTTACTACACAAAATTGGAAAGATACTGATATGGAGGAATTACAGCATTTGTTTTATTGCAGGATATTTACTCTGGGAGATGTGGGAGAGGCATTCTGTAAATAGGTAGTCCTGCCCCAGGCTTCTGAAAAGGGCACTTAAGAGAGAGTGGAGGGGGAAAACCAAACACTTGGTTATTGTGCACAAGTGCACAATAAGCACTTGTGTTTGGTGAGTATCTGTGCTTTCATCTTGAAAGAACATTTTTGCTACTATAAATTAAAAGACATCATCAGAATTAAAGCATTTTAAGGTAGGACATAGGTCAAATCTTGAAAGTATAGCCAGTAGATGAGGGGGGAAAAAAAAAAGTTCAATTACTGGTTTTATTTTTCACTGCATTCTACTTAGCACTCTCCCTTTTCTTTTGCTGAAACAAAGCTGAGCTTAGTGTAGAAGTAGAAAAGAAGGCTGATTTTGCTGGCTTTTTCTTGTAGAGGTTGCCACCTCTACAAGCCAATATGTTGCCACCCTCAAGTTACGACCACTTATACTTACTGCTTCCCCGCCTTGCTCTAACTGCCAAACAGTAGGATCCTTGGTTGCCCAAGGTAACCAGACATCTGTCCATGAACCAGATCAAGGATATCCTGTTTCCTCAGTTCTTTTATATTGCGTGGTGTATGTCCTGCTGTTCATATGAAAGCACTAGGTCATTTTCAGATGTTGAGCTAGAACCACTCTTGTTTTAGAGAAATGAGTCTGGAAGGCAGGTTTTTTGAAATAAAGAAAAAAAAAGGATAATTTTGGAAAGATTCAGTGTTATGTTTATTACAGTATTTGATTATAATAAGTTTAAGCTATAGGTGTTTTTTTTATCATGCTAGAATATAAAGTTTTAAGAATACTTTCTTTTGCGGCAGCTGTCGCATGGGTAATCATTTTCCGGGAAGATTTTTTAGTTGTTCAAACTTTGTTTTGTCTTGCTAACTTGATTAAAATACATGGAGTATGGATGAAATGACAGCTTGTGCATTTTTGGTTCCCTGAATTAAAGCTATGTGAATTCTCTAGTTTCGCGGAGTGGACAACATGTGACAATAGTGAAGCTGAAAGCAAATATGGTAAAACTTCTGGTGTCTCATTTACAGTAATGTATCCAAATGCAGTGTTCATATTTAGTGTGATAAAATATGACGTTTTTTGAATTCCATTACAACTCATATATTTAAAGACTGTTGGTGAGATGTGGAAGGAGATTTAGTGGAGGAGTAATACTTTAGAGAGAAAGTGAACTTAAGGACATAGGTGTCTCAGGAATGGTCCCTTAATTCAGGAGAATTTAAAGTGATTAGTGTAGAAAGGTACTAGCTCCATCATCTCCAAACCTAATATTATCAGAAGGGATTGATTTTATCAAAAGCCTCTCTCAACAATCATCGGTTCTTTTTCCAGGATGCCACGCATGCATCTTGTCAGCTTTCCTCTGAGACAGATGCAAAAGTAAATTTCATCACAGTGCTGGAAGAACAGAGTCCTGAAAGATCCATGTCCTTAAAGAATGGTTGCTGATGTTTATTCTTTTTTTTTCCATCAGAACTGGTCATCCTCATATTTTATAAATGAGAGTGAGGGCATGCCTTTGGGTGCTATTAACCTTTCTAAAAGTCATCCTTCTACATTTAGCTTTGGGAGATAAAGAAACTTTCTTGCTTGAGATGCTTAAATACAGTGAGATGTTTTACAGTCAACTTTTGCTTCTTTGCAGTTCTAGAAAAAAAGTATTGTAAATCTTTCATTTGCAAGATAGCACTGAAGTATTTCTATCAATAGCTTTTCCTTAAAATTACATTTATTAAATGATGTTCTAAAATGTGAATACTGTAAAGTTAAATTCACATTTATGTCTAAAGTTAGTGTCTTATTCTAATGCATAGTGTTTCCTTTATAGAAACTACATGGAGTTTTTCAGCTGTGATTCTGGTAATGTAAGTTCTGTAAGAGACTGGATTAATTTCCCATTATTATTTTAGTGCTGTACATCATATTAATAGGAGTTTGTCACTTCCATTTTTCTTTATGTTATTGATACACAAGTTGCTTGTGTTAAATTGAGATTGGAAGTTAATAGCAAATTAGATGTGGAAGACTAGTTCAACATTTAGAGCTCTTGATTTGGATTGTAAAAGAAACCTTATTAAATGCTTTAGAGATGTGAAAATGTTGTCTTAACATTTGCTTTATTGTTCTTGTTTATTTTCCCAGTTAACGGTTATGGTAAGAAGTAGAGCCAATTGCTAACCTTAGTGGTTGTTTCACTAGTTTAATCATAGTCTTACACAGGCTTTTACTACAAACATCTAGAAAATGCTAATCGTCCTCAGGCGATTATGTAGACCTTATTATGGTCTCCCTGGATCAAAGGATAGTTTTTAAGTTGAATTATTCGTATCTCTAGTTCACTGTTCTTTTTTATCACTAGATCAGGAACCTCCCCTTATCTGCACAGCCTTTGAAAGATGATGGAGAGTAGGCTTGCAGGGACAGTGGTGATTTCCCTCAGCACCCATAGATGCAGCCTGTCTGGTCCCGTGGACTCGAATTGGTTAAGTTTTCTCACATTATCCCACACTTAGTTCTGATGCAGTGATGGTATTTCTCCTTCTTCACAGGCTTTAAGCCCAGATATCTGGAAGACCTTATTGATGAAATCTAAGCCATAGAAGGCATTGAGTACCTCAGCCTTATTTTGTCAGCACTTATTAAAATATGTGCCATATTCATCAGTCTGCTCAAGATTTTTCTTGCTCAGCTTTTTTCAACTAACTTAGCAACAAGTGATGCTCTTGTTGCCCATATGTCCTAGTCTCACCTGCAGTTAAGCTTTGGCTTTCCTAACAGCATCCCTACCTGCCTGAGCAATGTTTCTAAATTTTCCCTTTGTCATTGCCTTTTCTGCACTGGTGTTCTGTCATAAGTTCCCTCCTTAGCCACACTGGTCTCCTGATGTGTCTACTTCTTTTCCTAAGTTATGGGCAGGGACTCTTCTTGTAATTGGACCATGCAATCTTTAAAAACTGACCAGCTTTCCTGAGTTCCTATGCTCTTCAGAGCTGCTTCCCATGGGATCCCATTTGCCAGTTCTATGGATAAACTGAAATCTACTCTTTTGAAGTCCAGGGCCTTCCTCACTTCCCTGAGGATCTTGAACATAGTCACTAAAGATTCTGAAGATTACTACCACTTACCACATCCCCTATGAGTTCTTGTTTGTTAGTAAATAACATACTCATCTGTCCATCATCCTGCGTTGTTCTGTCTAGTACATGTATCATGGACATCTCCAGAAAGCTCCACCCACAAATTTGGAAGAAGACTGTCTCCAAAAGGGACAGAAGAGCTCCCTAAATCTGACCTGCTTCTTCAAGAAGGGAACAACCTCCTTTTCCCATCTTCACAGCTTCTCTCTTCCAACAAGCTATTATCTGTCCATCTCCTGCCCCACCATACCTCAATTATCTCCACGATTCTTGTAGTTTTGTGGCTCTGTGTGGAGCTCTAGCTCCTTCTTGTGCTTATTTCCCTAGCCGTGGGCACAGGTATAGTGTGCTTGAGGTGGGTGTCCATTTGCCCTGTTTTATAATGGCTGAGGTCTCTCTTGTGTACCCATGGACCATCACCCTTCCCTTTCCATCTCTCTGCACCAGTGTCTCTCATAGCTATGGGTTGTAACCTCCCTCCCCCTCTTGAGAATTACCCCTTTTGAAATCTACCCACAACTGAAATCTTTTATGGAATATAGATACATACTAATTATAATTAATAAAAATTGAAAGTTTTGAAACAGAGTTGGTTATTACTTACTGTAGCACAAAATGCTTTCCACAACTAAAACTTCTGCCTGCTGTCTTCCCTTCCCCCTACTTCTCCCTAGCAATAAGGCAATTACTCTCAGGACTGCTGATCCTTAATCCAGGGATTATGCAAGCAGTATGATGTGTTACTCTTGTAGTGAAAACATGTTAGCTGTAATTATTTTAATGCTATGTAAAATATGTATTAAAGTTGAAAACAGGATATTCTGCACTTGCTTTGATTTACCTAAGGCTTATTTTGCCTGTCTAGCAGTGATTTTTGTATAAACTTTAATATTCATATCATAAAAGGCCTGTAAGCATTGTCTCTTGAACAGACCTACTAACATCATTAAGACAAATATCTAAATAGTCCAGCAAAACACATAGGAAATATATTTTCTTCATTGACTCTATTTTGAATGAAGCTGATGTTTGCACCTCTTCGTTTAGGAAACTTGTGCACGCTGCAACAGCCCATTGGCATTTTTCTTTGCTCCCACCCATCACTGTCATCATGGCAGTTCAATTACTGGTGGTAGCTAGTGGCTGCTGCCAGCCGTGTAATTGCCACTGTGTTTTGGACTCTGCAATCCTCTGTGTAGGGAAGAGGAACGTTGTTATGTAGGGGCACTTTTAACAGGTACACTGTAGCTTTAGAAGAGTGTCTGTTAAAGTCTTTCACCAAAGCAGCCTACTTTTGTATTCTTCTGTAAAGCCGGCTTCGACACTGCAAAGTCTTTTGTTTTCCACCAGTTTTGAAGGTGCTGCTAAGCAGGCTGAGGATGATAATTCTTCCAAAATTTTTCAGCAGGTAGTAAGATCTTGGTATGATTGCAAGTAGTGCCTTTGCTTTGCGAAGGAGAAAATGAGTTTTTGGAGAATACTGTGCAACTGCTCAGGCCTTTAGTGATTGGTGTTAGGTTGGGTAAAGTGTAGAGCCTGGGGAAAACAGGCTTTTACTTTAATGACTAAATAAATAAAGCATTACAGGAGCAAGATGACAAAATCCAGAATTTTAGAAAAGCCTTGCTTTAGTAATATATTTAAGCAGAGCTTTGATTTAAACATGTGAATAGTCAAATTATGCTGGAATTACATGGATTTAGAATAAGACATATGTTAAAATATATGTTGATATTAGAAGTTTTTTTTAGGAGAGTTATGAGTTTTTGTTGTTAATATACTTCTCCATAAACGATTGTTCTTAAAAGTCTGGTTTATTTACTGCTTGGTTGCAGACAATAAAGAGAACATTACTGTAAATGCTATTTTGTTTAGCGAAGCATATTAATTTCAGTATGAATTATTAGACTGAAATGTCCTGTGATTCATTCTTGGTTATTGCCTTTAAAATCCTAAATTGAAAACTGATGCAAGTTTTATCACTAAAAAGGACTGATGAAAACTATAGTGAGAATTTAAAACTCAGAAAAGCAAATTTGAATTACGTGCATTTAAAATGTTCTGTTTTTCTGGAAAAATAAGCATGAAAGTGAGAATAAGGATTCTTTCCTTAAATTTATAAAGACTAATTTCTTCTTTATTACCAAACAATCTTGCTGATTAATCTTAATTATATAAGTGGAGAATACAGGAACACACTTTAACTGCTACTCAACTCTACTCTTTCCAGTCTCTGTAAAGAGACAATGATTCTGGTTTATTGGCCAACCTATGACAATTATTTAACTATGTAACTACAGAATTTTGGTTATTCAAGGCACTTCTGAAATTGGATTTGTTAGAACTGTTACGAAATGCATGTATGAATAGGAGTGGTTTCAGGTGTGAGTACTTTAAATGAGTATTAGAAATGGCACCATAGCATAATTTTGTGTAAACTCTGTATTAATACAGTAAAATATAGTAAAATACAGTAAAAGCAAGCCAATTTGGTTCTGTGGTCCATGGCTGTGACCCTTCCTGACACTTGAGAACATTTTTTTAATATAACTAGTATATTACTGAGTGTTATTTAAGGACAAATGCAAATGCATTCTGGGATATTTGGTGAAAACTTCTTATTTTTACACTTCAAAGACAAAACTGCAACATCTGTGCTATGAGAAAATACCAGGTATTCAGTGTTCCACTAGTGTTTACATATACTTGTCTACTCCAAGAGATAACAATGGGTTTAGGGTTTAATTGAGCTGGATTACATTGCAGGACAGGATTTTAAAGGTCATCAAGGTCTTCCTATCACAGCTACTGCAACATATCCCATTCATTAACATATGAAACTCTTACTGCTTCCCTAAACACAAAATACCTCTTTTTTTTTTGTGTACTATCTTCCTAATATTTTGACTTGATTTTATTAAGGGGTATGTTCTTAGAAGGGAAAACATTAAAAACAACTGCTGGAAGTTTTCTCTGTGAGTCAAAATGTATGTATATACACATGTATATATGTGTGTGTTGTGCGTGTGTGTGTGTGTGTAATACCAGACTCTACTTAAAGATGTCCAGCTTGCTCAGCATTTCTAGAATTATTCAGGTCTATTGCTTATTTATATTAATAACCAATAACCTCATGGCTGGAATTACTTATTTTTCCATATATCTATGCCAGTGTCCTTGCACTGATCTGTGACAACCTTGTATTTTGAGGCGTGACCTGACCATGACAGCTGTTCAATGGATATGTGATGTACATAACTGAACTTTAGGATAAGACTCCCCAGTCTTGTGTTTTCTTACGACCGAAATAGACTGTAAATGTGTGATTAAAGAGTCGTAAATTAAAAGATGCAGGACGGAAGACAAAGGTGTAATCCACTGTTATTTGGCCCATTCTCTTTTAGGATTTTCTTGATATTAGTTCATTGCAGTTTTACAACATTCTGTTGAGTTTAGTGCATACTTGCATTTCATTTCTTGTGCTGCCTGATCTGTCATTGAAACTCAGTCTATACCCTAGAAAAGTCTACCATATAAGATTCTGCTACTGCTGTTGCATTGATGGATCAGTCTACTTTAATTTGGCTAAAATTTAGTCTGTGTATGTCTGTGTGCTCTATTGCAGTCAGAATCAATTACACTATAAAAGTCAGCAGAACTCTTGAGGGAATAAGGTACAAACTGCTTGAAGGAAGCCTTGCGTATAGAAAACCTACCTAATTTTCTCCCTGCTAGCTTGGAGGTATGCTAGTAAGCCCAGTGGTCCCTCCAGTGCCTGTGGTTGAGACCACGCTGTAGGTAGCTGCTGAAGCCAGGACAGCTTTCATCCTTGCAAGGAACAGAAGGTCTACAGAAGGTAGGTCAACCACCTGCTGCCTTTGTGGGGAGAGAGGAAACAGAAATCATCCCTGGGGGGAAGAGTGTTCCAACTTTTGTTCTGAGTCAAATTGGAACAATTTCCAAATTTCTACAGTCCAATGGCATGAAACTTTCAATATCCTAACCAATTCTGCTGTTAGAGGTATGTGTTTTTTAAAAAACTGATCTTTAAATATTAGTGACATCTATTATTATATTAGTGCCAGGGGACATCAAGCTATAAGGAATGTTTTCAGTGTCCTTGTATTTTGTATGCTGCATTGCCATAGACAAACCAAACAGACCAAATATTTTCCTTCATAAGGAGAAAGATTGATATTTGTTTTCTAGACAGAAGAAGGTACGTTTCCTAATTTGTGCTGAGTGACACCAGCCCTCAAGAAAGCAGGCGCTTAATTATGGGGTTGCCTGACAGGGTTTAAACAAAGAACTCTGTTATAACTTTGGTCAAGTTTTGAAGTTAAGGAATATTTTCTGACAAGCAGCTAATGTTTTGAGGCATTCATACAGGATGCAAATAATTTAGAGGAGACAGAAGGGGATTGAAAAGATGAGAAAGAGAGAGGGAAATATAATATATGTCCCAGAGACTCTCAGTGGGAAATGAAATGAAATAAAGTTTATTTAGATGTTTATTTGCTCCTTGGTAATCTTATAATTGCTGAAAGGGTGGACGTTTTTTTAGGAACAGATGTTTACAAGGGAGTTTAAAATTAAGTTAGGTTTCTGCTTACAGGGTTTTATATCTAACTGTTTTTTTCCTCATTTTTCCTCAGCAGGGAAATGTGAGCTATTAAGAACAAAAAGAAAAAAAAAAAAGTTTGATTACATAAAAATTATGCCTATGTGTACACGTATATATGCACATATTTCTATATATGCGTGTGTGTGTATATATACATATATAGAGAGATATAGATATATGAATAAGTTATCCCAAAGGGTAAAAGCCCTAAGTTCTACATGTTGATATTCATGTCATCTTCAGTTTGGGCCAAAATCATGACTTCCACAATAATCAAAAATAGAGTGGCAGCATTCCTTGTGCAGGTGGACTTTTGGTGACAGCAGATGACAGGAATCTTTTAATTCCATCTTGTAAATAGCTAAGCATATGCATGCATTGCCCAGTGAGGGCACTGGGATTGTTTCCCCTGCATGACTGCGGTAGCAAGTGGTGTATTTCAACAGGAGTGAATCCAGACCAAAAGCACGCTGCGCTGGCATCTGCACTGGCATCTGCATCATATGTGTTCCAGGAGGTTTACATCAGGCTAGCTGTGGTGGCCTGATGGGCTGAAAGCATGTTGGAGGAGTAGCTGAAGAAAGACTTCAATTCTTCAGAAACATATTCTATCTCCAGTTACGCTTTTTGGTTCTTTCCATTGAGAGTCCATTTCTGGCTTATATAAATTGTTCACTTCTATCTAGTTCTCAAACTGTGGGCTAAGGCATGTTTTGTTGAGCTTCAGAGCTTTTGTGAGAATCTCTTGTGACAGTGATGCATCTTCTATAAGCAGTGAACCTCTAATCCAACATGCTCACTTAAAATCCTGTAGCTGTGCATGGCTGATGGCACTGAAGAGATTTTGCTAAAGTTACAGTTGGATAACACGATTAGGAGTTGGAAAATAACTGCACTTTGGAAGGCAATGCAGCCAAAATAAAAGGTCAGTTTAAATAAAATTATTTTGTTGGCTTTATCAGCAAGAACACATGAATGTAGTCTAACACCTTACAAAATCAAAACAAACCTTTAGCTTAGTACATGATAATAAAACATGTAGCAGAATCTTTTCCTGGGAACAAAATGTATTTTCCTCAGAATGCATTGCTGTATAAGTTGGTTTGCAGAAATCAGGATTATCTGTAAAGTACCAGTGGAAGACTCTGGCCCATAATATTCATGCTAATTAATTTTGCACTGCCTTTTACAAAATCATACATGATAGTTTTTTTTTTTTTTTTTTTCCCCCCAGGCTAATAGCTAAATAAATAAATAAATAAATAAATACTACATTTTTTGAATAATCCTCTATTCACTTGATACAGTATTAGGCTGTCTACCCACTCGGATTCTCATTTAAGACAGTCTCTTTTCAGAGCTAAGTGTATTTGTGGGCCTGGCCATTTTGTTGCATCACTGAAAGGATTTTTTTTAGTATTATCAGTATATGATAAGTGTGTAATATAAACAGTAATAATTTTAATATTTGATAAGAAAAAAACACTTCTGAAGTTCTTACAATTTAAGACAAAAGTTGTTAATTGTTACATCTTTGGCAATTGTATTTTAAAAGTGAAAACGCTTGTAAGGTTTTTTTAAGTTAGCAAAGACATTTGAGAATATTCATGGGCAACAGTGAGTATCAGAGCAGTACAGAGACCCTCCTTCTCTCCCGCCTTCCCTCCCCCCAGACAACTGCCCTATATTGTCAAAAACCACATCCTGCATGGCTGGGAGTTAATCCTCCAGTATTTTCAAGTCTACAGAGCAGTCGTCATTACCCTGGCAGAGGCAAGAAAGCCACTCAAATTTTGTTCCTTTTTTTTTTTTTTTTACATTCTTATAGTTTTCTACTGAAGGAAAAAAAAATCCATAACATCCTGTAAGTCCTTATGTCTAATAATCATGTTTTGAATAGCCACTAGAAGATAAGCATATAAGCAGTACGTGAATTTTTGTGTTTCTTCATGCTGATGTCTTTGAGTTTCCATAAAGTATATTGACTGTGTAATATGGTAGATATATATAAAACAAATCCCTAGTACTTTATACAGCCATTCTTACAGTCTGAGAAGTGTAGCTCTATACAGTCACAGTGTTAAGAACTTACATAGCTAAAACATATTTCTGATAGTAAGCTTCCCTTTAAGAAAAAAGAATATCTTTTCAGTGTTAGAGTTTTTCATTTGTTCTCACATCCCATGATCCTGGAATAACCTTACATGTAGAGCAAGTTCTGTTTCAGTTTTAGAGGGCCAATCTACAGAAATCTTTTAGACCTCTGAGATTGTCTTGCAAAAATGATAGGTCTGGAGAGGAAAGAGCGATAAATTACAGAAGATAAGATAATCAGGCCTTTGACTTTTTAATAAAATGTTTCCTAGTCCCTCTAGATCTCTCATTTGTCACAGTTTTCTATATTCTGTTGATCTCAGAGGAAATAAATCATCAGTTTATCACGTTGCTTTTTTGCGTCCACCGGTGTATCAGCATGCTTTGCACATTGCAGTAAGCAAGCACGAGAGGAATCTGAATCAGGAAGTTTAGGATGCAATGTTTTCCTCACTAACCTTTTGATTGATGGTGCCAGTAGATGACTTGTTTGCTCCCATCAAGCTCAATAAATATAGAAGAGGCAACTATAGTTTAACTGATAAGTCCCTGCCACCAAAAGTGTGGTTCTTTAAATATAATAAAAATTATTAGCTCTAAGCTGTGTTATCACACTGTATTCCAGGATTTTTAAAATACCCATTATACACTACACTAGCAATGCATTCCTTGCTTTTTCTGTAAATGTTTCTCTAAAATGAAAACTGAATTTAGTTCTATTTTGAAAACTATTAATTATTTTTACTTCCTACACTCATTTCTTAAATTAGGCTATGTGCTCAAAAATGAATTTAGTTACAACTGGAATTCTCAGGAGTAGGAAAATAAGGAAACTAAAAGCAAAGAATAAAAACTAATTTAGTTTTTATCTTGATCAAATGACTCTATTAACAAACCCTGTAAATTTGAGGCACCTGTTGGGTCTAAATGAACAAAGGTTTTAAATTTAGTTCTGAACTGCTGCTCTGCCTCTAATAAGAAGAGCTTTCGGATGAGCTGTTCTCCACTTTCCCATTGACATTATCAAGACTTTCATGCTGTTGTCTTATTCACAATTTAAATGGTACAACTAGTAATAATAATAACTATCATGCCCTCTAAGCTTTAAGATTATAAAAAGTTTGCGGGAGTTTGGGTGAGTTTCTATCAGAAGCAGCTGTTTATATCTGATATACCTGTACTGTGGAAGCCTCTTTGAGTATGATTAGACTCTTCAGACAACATTTCAATGTTCCAATGCTTTGTACTTAGCGAAAAAAAATGTATTTGCTTGATATAGATTTGTAGTTTTAGTGACTTTTTTAACTTATTACTTGAATGAAAAGATCTAGATATAAATAAATGAATAATATCATTTTCATTTTCTAAATGAAATGAGCTTCTGGAGAAATTGAATGCTTCAACATTTAATACAACTGTGTTTACATATTGTTATAATACAAGTAAAGTCCTCTAGATTCAAGAGCTGAATCTAGATCTCCTCAAACTTAGTATGCTTACCTGAGCTTCAGTGTGCTGTTCTGTTTCACTATATCAGCATGTAGTCTTCTGATTTATCAAATCTTAGTTTAGTTCCTCTAGAAACTGAAATGAAAAATTAAAGCCTGCTATGATTTTAGTAGAACCTCTGTTTATCAAATTTTCTGCTGTAAGATATAATAATATTTTGTACAAAGCATTTGCCCAATCAGGGAAAAGACTCAGAGAACTAGGCTGTGGAGGTGATACTCTTGTAGAGTTAAGCAGCCTAGATTCACTATTTTGTAGCACATTGCAATCATGGTCAGCCCCTTTAATTTCAGCAAAATGTTTTACGTTGTTTATTTTCTGATCAGAAATTTTCTGTTACTTCTTTCTGACATAAAACCAGGTAAACAAGCAAGAAAGTGGCTGCATACACTTAAGACTATGGGCATTCCATGAAGCCACTCAGATCTCTGTAGTTCTGATAACACATTTTAAGGCAGTACAGTTCTATTGCTGAAAAATTAGGACAAAATCTAGAATGTTAAACAAACATAACTCCCATTTGTATAACTGGTATTTCTTTAAGCCTCAAAATGTCTGTGTAAACCATAAACTCTTCTAGTGCCCTCAGATCATCTTCACCGATGCAAGGTTCAATCTTGTACAGTGCAACAAGTTTTAAACATGAATTGCTTTGTTGAAATTAACTCTGAAAAGCTAATGAAAAACATGGTTATAATCACAAATAATATATCACAGCATTACCTTTGCCAACCATAAATTACTCAATAGCATTTTAATATGCTTCTGATTGGTTATTCCTAGAAATTCCTTCAGCTCAATCTACTTCTAGCATTTACAGTCAAAGCTTTTGGGAATGCGGAATTTATAAGTTATAAGCCAGTACATTTGGTGTAGACTATGTATGCTGCTTTTTATGAATTCATTTTTTTTTTTTTTGCGTAAGGGAAGGAAGATGTTCCTCTCACCTTGCTATCCAGAGTCATATAGTCGTATAGTCGGCAGATGGATGCTGAAGATTTGTTATTTTAGAGGGAGAGGGAACTGTCTTTCACAAAGGTTGTGCTTAATCATAGAGTGTATGAGTCCAGAATATGAGCCAAGCCTGTGTACAGCCTTCAGACAGCTGTAAAGTGAAGGAATGCTGCCAAAAATGTGCATTTGTGGTGATGGTTTCTTTTAGTGATTAATCTTGTTATTCACCGAACGATTGTCTTTTACAAATGACAGCTTTGTTAACTCCCTATTGCTTGTATCTAGTAATGTAAAGGAAGGAACTATCTAAAGAAGAGTAGTGCAATTATGACTATGAACCATATAACCTCTCCTCCCTTATTTTTTTAGGACTCTATACAGACATGACAGAAAAGCCATACAGGTACAAAATGGTAGACTATGTAGTCTACACAAAAAGGCTCTTGTCAAACTGTCTTATTTTTCCCAAGCCAAAACCAAGGGGAAGCATTTGCTGCTTTAAAATCCTGTGAGCATCAGGATTGTAATTGTCAGACTGGTATCTTATATGCCATCACCTTTCTGAATCTATGGTCTAGGCATTGGTAATGGCATGTGAATAGTATTGAGAATAGTCAGAAAGGGCTGATAGTTTTATCTGGGAGAATAACTGCATGATGGCTGACTGGGGGAAATGTGTGGTTAGAACGTGCAAAGAATATGCTTCTCCTATTACTGGATCAGAGTGCCTTAGAAAAGTAACTGTACTACCATGAACAGTCTTTTTCTGCAGGTTTCTCCCTACAAAACAAATAATTGAGGTAAATAATATAATTTAGGTGGATAGTTTTTATACTTTTCTGAGAGTGAGGAGATAGAGGAAGAAAATTGTTTAATAGAAAATCGCTATAGGGAACACCTCCTGTAGGGTGACCCGTTTGCCAAACCCACTGATACCTATATGACTGTATTTTCTTAAATTTCTTAAAAATTGTGTGTACTATACTCTTCAAACTTCTAAAAAGCAGTCTTTTTTTTTGTTTTGTTTTTACTTGTACACTGTTGAGAAACTTGAACATTATTGATCAATACTCTCTTAAAAAAAGAGGGAGTAAGACTTTTGTTCAGTAAATCAACAATTGCACCTAATAATAACGCAGGAACTCAGCAGCAAGACAAAAAAAAAAAAAAAAAAAAAAGTTCTTGGTTACGTGTGTCAATTAAGGAAAGAATTCTAGAAAAAAATAAATTATTATAAAGAAAATACAGAAAAGCAAGCAATATTTGATACATATTTTACAAGATCTTTACTTTCCTATTCTGTCAATAAATGCAGGCTTCTGCCTATATATACAGACATACATATATATGTATGTTCATATTTATATGAATTTTTACAAGAGTTTATTGATTTAAAAAAAAAAAAAAAATCCTGGATTGTTGAGTTTAACTCTTCACTGTCAGTGTGGTGTGACTGGTCGCTTAATTCACATGGTTGTGTTCCTGAATAAGGTAATCAGACCTTTGCATGCAAGAAGCAATAATATGCCAGCAATATCCTTTTGTTGGCTAATCAATCTCATAAAAATTAATCATTAGTGCACATGAGACTGGAAGGTTTAAGTAGGAGGCTGAATATACAGAACTGGTGAGTAACTGTGACTCTACACAGCAATGAATCAGCTATTTCATAGTTTCAAAGTAACAGTAATTTTAGTAACTTTTTAAATTACTCAGAATTTTCAGGCTATGAAAATGGAAGATACTTGTATTGACAAGATCCAAGTAGTCGAAACTCTCTCTAATAGAAACTGTTTAGGGTATAAGCTATCCTTGTTACTACTTCCAGGCAAGTCCAGCCTATGAGTAAGCATCCAATCTGCAAATCTATATTGTAGCGAATTAATAGTTGTATTACAAACGTGCTTCAGCTGCCTGTGTTTCCTGTGAATGTTATTGGGAATCTGTCTCAGAGCAGGTCCCTCATTAGTATACCATTAATTTGAACCATTCTGGGAAATAATTTGAAATATACTGCTTGTCTGTGTCTCCTCAGCCCTGTTGTGCATAGATGCTGTTTTCCATCCTTCCCTGTCCCTCCTCATTCAAGGGCAACATTTCAGAATTTCTGTTCCAAAATAGGCAGCACAGCGGAACATGTGTCATGCTTGTGCCATACCAGGTGTGTACAGAAAGGGACTGAGCGATATCAGTGTCAGAAGAGAGTAAAATGTGAAAAAAATCACTCTGCTTAAGAAGCAGAATGGGGTTCTGGGGGAGAGTTTGCATTTACCTCCCCTGGCACCAGCAGTTCGTGGGGATGGACAGAGCTGGTGCAAGCAGGTTGGCAGTGGTAACTGGAAACACTGCTAGACTACAGCTGAGGGCTCAGGTTTCAGTGTTAAGATAGAGGAGATTTGTCATAATTAATGGTCCAAAGACTTAAGATAGTTTATGAGCTGTGATGGTTGTGCCTCAAGCGAAAGTATGCTGTAAGAGAATGGGTCTTATAACTGATGCTGGAGGGCCACTCATAATATTTATACATCTATAGTTAATCCCTCCCTTCCCCCCCAACATAAAATAATTTAAATATGTATCTGCAAAAAAGATTTGCTTTTTTTTTTTCTTTCTTTCTTTTTTACCTTTTTTTTTCTCTCGGAAAACTATGGAATTGTATATTACATAAAGTCTGGGGAATCTGACACTTCCCTGTTGCACAGTTGCAACACGGAAAGACATGCTTATCAAAATTGTCTGTGCATTTCAGCTCTGAAAAGGCATATATAATGTTATTAGTTGGAGAATAGATCTATTTCTAAATCAAGAGGGTTGGGCTTTTAGCTTATTGCTAAAATTGCACCAATCTTTTATGCTCATCAAAAGAGGAAACAAAAATAGAGATAATAAACAGAGCTAGCAATGTTCCTTCTTGGTTGCTAGTTTTAAACATCTACAATATTGCCTTTCTTTACAATTTACTGGCTTTGTTTTCCTGGCTTCCGATTGCCAGAATTTCAAATATTTCTAAATGGGAAATTTGAAAGAAAAAAAAAAAAAAAAGATCTGCTAGGCAACCTGTGCTTATATTTCCATATCTACATCTTTACATCATCATACAAGTGCCTTCTTATTTATCAATGAACCTCAAATCTCTCCTGGTCTGTTTGCTTTTAGTAGACTATTAAATACTTACTGCTAACTTGAAGTTATTTGAACTGATTATATCAAAATTCGTACAAAGGTTTCAGATGTATCAAAGCTAAGTAAAAAGTTGATAGAGGAAATACAACAGCAGCGGTTTTGAAATGCTTGTTTTCTTCTTATTCTTGTTTTGTATAACAGATGCTTAGGCGGGTTCATTACGCAGATCACTCTGGTAAGAGATAAGGTCTAAAGGTTTCCCTGCCTCCTCCTTTTCCTCCCCTCTTTTTATGTAGTTTTCTGGAAGGACTCAAACTGGAACCAGGGCAGTCAAGCTCATGGGGCAGTGCTGGCCTTCGCACACAATCTGTTACAGCAAGCGAGCATCCTGTCTGAACACAAAGAGAATCTGTGAAAGTAATCGAGAAGGATGCTCAGTTACTTAAGGACTCTTCCAGTCCCTAGCTCTCTCTCTCTCGGCCGGGATATGATTCTGTGGCTATACTTGCACTAACAAAAAAAGCCTGTATTTGAATATATTATCACTGTTGAGATTTTATAATGACTTTCATAGCCCATATTGTCTCTGCTAGGTGACAGATAAATCTTTTTTCTTACCTCTTGAGCCATATACACTGTTCCCTGGGTTGCTCCAAACACACTTCTGACAGTGTTAGCATAGAAAAGGTAAGGAATACACCTTCAATTTTACATTTTTAGCTAACTACTCTCCGAAGGGAAAGTAGTAACAGAGGTTACTTGTGGAAGTGGAACTCTTCACATCCCAGGTAATTTTCCCTCAACTTGGGAAGCATAGTGGTAAGGATTGCAACCGAATACTTGCTAAACACCAGGCAGCATGTTCTTAATACTGACAAAAAGTTTTCTGTTGTTCAGGTTTCACAAATATTGTTTGCCTGATACGACATTTGTTGTGGAGGTGTCTGAGAATCATCATCATCAAATGTAACTTGCATCAAAAGAGCTGTTAGTACTCCAGGAGACAGCTTGAATTTGCACAGCTTTGCAGGGAACGTTGGAAGAGCATAGAATACCTCTGCCTTCTAATGAAGGTATTAATGAAAAGTGCACTTTGCCAAATTAAAAAGGGGACGTGATAGCCAAGTCAAGGAAAAGATGGAGAGAAAGGAAGGCGATGGGAAGAAAAGCAGGAAGGGACAAACAGGTCTTTAAACTCCTTTTAAAAGACAAAGGGGAGAAGAAAATGTGTGAGGGAAAGAAGACAAACATCTGGTTATAGAAAGGCCGATGAGAAGAAAAATGCCCTTCAAATAAAGATGGTGTAATGTTTTTTAAAAAAGTACCAAAGTTTGCTGACAGAATATTTTATTTGTCTATGTGTGATCTGTGATTATGTTCACGAATGGATGGCTTGAGAAATTCTCTCTTGAGAGGCAAGAATGTGAGAGTAAATATTTACTTTGTTTTGGAAAAAAAAAAAGTATCTTTAGTCATTTATTACACAGGAACTAAAAATCTTTTTGAATCTAAATTTCTTGATTGCAATGCCTTGATTCATTTCTTAATCGTTTTAAGCTGGAAAATGTTCTGCTAAAATTTATTTCTAAGTAATATATATATTTTATGTGTGTTTTGAAAATCTTTTTTAAAAAATACATACTTGTAAACAGCTTTCCTCAGGGTTAGTTAGTAAACCACCAAAGCTATGTCAATCAGTTTTCTTCGGCTCCAGACAAATTACACAACGTTCCTTTGCTATAGTTCCAGATGATCAGCTTCTTCATCACTGTATAGAACATTAAGAGAACGTACTGTTATATTATAGCTAGTAGAAACAAAATATTTAAAATAAAATCCAGGAACATCACATGGAAGTCTTATAAGCCTTAATTTTTGGAACATCAGTGACTTTTCTATTAAGAAAGACTGGAGTTCATAGTCATGCATACAAAATAAGCACGTACTTTATAAACAGGGGCTTGTCAAAACTGGATCGAGCTATACATTATTTTCCTTTATATCCAGTGTAGGCAGGCTGCTTTCTTTTCTGTTTTAAGTACAATTATGGGAAGTTTATATTTTGGTTGTTACATTGTAATTGCTTTTATAAAAAAAAATGTATTTATTTCCCAAACAGTCCTATTACAGTATATTGCACACTTTTGCTCAATTCAGATGTGGCATTCTGAGATAGGTGACTTGTTTTGACTTTTTGGATAAGTACATTTTTATTCTGTGCATCAAGATTGACAGGTTGGAATTATTTACACGATACTTAGTAATAATGCCTGAAGAATGAAAGTTAAAGTGTACTTTCTCCAGCCGCTTCCTCCAGAATCCCTTATTTCTTAATTGTCTGTGTTAGTCATCAGTTCACCAGTTTTCATCTGAGATTTTTACTTGGAAAAATAATTAGTCATGAAAAGTCTGGAGGCCACAACAGGGAAGCAGATTATTGCCTAGAGAATTTTCAGTAGGATGGCAAGTTTAGACCTTTGGGGTTTTTCACAAAGCAATTGCATCACCATTCCTCTGAAGCATCTTGTTCCATTTTGTTTGCTGCTTGGGGCTGTCTTCTCAGTTTTCTTGTCTCTTGGATAGAGCTGGAATATGCATACCGTTTATGAAAGTGATTTTTTGGCAGGAAGACAATGCAGTGGTATGGCTGCTTGTTTAGTTAAACAGGAGGGAAGTGCTTCACATGGAAAAGAGATGGAGTTGATACCAATCATACGGCACATTAAAAAAAATACACCTTTAAAGGCAGACTTCCTTTCTCTCACAGTTCAAAATTAGGACTGCATGTTATTTTTTTTCATTTTCTTTGACCCTGAAGTATTTTTGTTTTCTTGTGTTCTCTTCTGTTAGAAATCTTTTAGTCACTGTTCTTCCGCATTGTTGCATCACATCTTGAAGATACTGCAACTTGGTCTTCAGGGAGAAGCTTGACCCCCTTAATTAATGGAGATTACACAGAAATTAAAGTACAGCCTTGATTAGCTGAATGTCATGGAGGTCACTGAATAATTTCAAATGCTTGAGAGAGTTTTCCGTACACTTAATAGACGTCATGACCCTGTTTTAGTTAAAGCGGAAGTTTGAGTAACAGAGCAAGGGGCACAGTTTTCCAATCCACTTATGTGAACCATTGTAAAACACAAAAGTGTGTCCTGTGGGATGGATAGATGTGTTCTTAAAGAAGCAGTTACCTTCAGTTTTAAATAACAGAACTATCATCTAGTATGTCTTTGAACACTCATTTATTTTACAGCTCTAGCCTTCCACCAATATAATTAGTGCATGGAGTAATTAGACATATGGATCTAATGAAAATCAGATGACTCTTTGGAAAACATAACCAAATTTTATTTTCTTAATTAAATTTAAATTTAATGTTATTCCAAAAGCAGAGAATTGTCGATGCCAATTAATGCCATGTAGCTGATTCCTTATTAAGAGGTCATTGTCAAATAATTAATCATTGATTGGATATGTAGTTTTATCTATCCTGTTAATAAAGGGCTGATAATTTTCTGGGAGAAAAAATCTAGGAATACTGATCATTTCTAAAATCATGACTGATCACTTCTAAAATCATGCAAGACTAACAAACATGTCTTTGTTAGATCACATAAAGGTCACACAAACTTAATTCTTGAAAGAAATCTTGAGGAATATTCCCTATTTTTAATCTGTTACAAATAAGATATTTTGTTTGTAAATAATGCTTCATACTTCATTGATTTAAAGCAATTTATGTTTTGTACAGGAGTAAAATTCAAGCTAAGATGAGATTTCAGTACTTGTATTTCTATTCTGAAATAGATATATTATTTTCATGGTGTTCATAGACATTATGGTTAATGAAGGAAAAATTTCCACCAAACACTGGACTTAGTCTCTTAAGTGGCAGATAACCAGCAAGCAACCTCTGAGGGCTATTTCGACTTTGTGAGCGAGCTGTTATCATAACTAGCTAAGGCCTCTGAAGGGAACAAGAAGATTGCCTAAAGAACATTTTGAGGGCGATGATTTCTAATCAAGCAGCTACAAGAGAGCAGGATGCTCTGAGTACCAAACTGGAGAGTGAAAAAACATGCTGCTGAAGTGTATGGTCTGTCTGTGCATAAGACAGAAAAATGTTTTAACTTAATTGGATTTAGGTAGTGGTATCAAGGCTAATCTAAAATGACTTTCACAGAGAGCATGTAGGGTACGAAATACATAGCCAGTATGACCTGGAGAATTTCAGGGGAGTTTAAGGGCCTTTGGGGAGTAGACATGTGCAAAGTCAGCAGTGCCCAGGTATGAGCCCTGAGGGCACCAGCAGCCCTTGCTCGCCCTGGTGTCTGCCCCCACTCCTACCTCTGGGCCCTAAGTGGAAGAGTTATTTTAATTTGTAATTCAATACCCTGTGTGATTCATAGGTTTTAAGAGTAATGAATAGTAGCTCTGTAGTTGTGTGCAATAGCATGTGCAATGATACAATTGTAAATTAAAAAGTGTTGTGCTTACTAGTTGTTTAAGTTATGGATTCATTAATCAATTTATTTGTTTTTGTAGTAGTTTGCTGCTTCTAATAAATAGATTAAAGCTTTCTGAATCAGATCTCTCTCCAACTTGCAATGTAGAAGGGGAAGAATCAGACACAGTAAGTCTTATTCTACTGTTGAAGAGATTTTTTGGTTTTGTTACTGATGGCTACAAATTGCAGTATAGGACAAAGAACATCATGAAGTATTCGATTTACTACTCTTCCCGTATGTTATTTGTAACTGTGAACTCCAGGAAGAACGGAAATGTGGAATTGCCTCCTTTACTTCAGATCAAGATCTTTCTCATGCTCATCTCAAAGAGAGGGTTCAAAAGTGGCTCTGAACATTGTATTCTTCATTTACTGAGCAAGTACAATGTTACACTAAAGCTATTTGTCAGTTAGAGATATACTGTGACCTTCAAGGTATTCTATGCTTCTTGAATTTTATATTTTTTATTATTTGGTCTCCTGTGGCTTCAAAGAGCATTTTGCATTGAATTTTCTAGATCCTTTGAGGCACTGTGCTTTGATAGTTTGCTCTGGGCATCCATGTCTTCCATCTTTCTTTGTGCATCGAGAAATTTGCATATTTTCTCCCTTTGAGAAAAAATGGAGATAGATGTTAACCTGATACTTGGATTTTAAACTTAACACATGTATTGCCAACCAGATTTAATACGTGAAAGAGCAGGTGCATGTGCCCTGCATGTATTTGTGTTTAGCTGTGATGTGACTGTGATGTGATTCAGTGATGCGGTAACTGCAATCAATATCAAATTATCCATCAGAAGTATCTCACTGTACATTTATTGCTTAAATGTACATGCCTTCATGGGGAAAAAAAAAAAAAAAAAAGTTACGAACATTTAGTCTGAGTGAAACTTATTGATTTCAATTTTACCATGAACTTTCAAATGATTTTTCAGTAGTTCGGTTTCTTCACAGTAATGCTTGTGGAAAGTGGCAGTCTTATTAGTGTTTATTCGGATGTATTCTTGTCAAGAGTCAAAATTGACTCTAGATCTTATGGATTATGAAGTTTGATTTTTAAATGGTGGTCAGTGGCCACAGTTATTAAATAATCAAAGGAACAGGTGAAAATACGTACTTTTTTTAATATTCAAGCATCTGGGTTGCTGATAAATTTTTGTGCATCAATTTAAGCATATAAAAGCCTTGAGCGGTGATGGAGGGGCATAAGTTTTCACCATTTTAAAAACTACAGCAGTTAGAGAAATGAATTATAATTTTGCTTCCCTTTTATTCCCTGCATAAGGTACATTTACAACTAACTTGTTTTTGTTATAACCTGTTCATGCTAATAGTGGTTTTGAAATCTCTGTCTTAAGCCTGTCTTAACCATGAAGAAAGATCAAGACATATTAGAGACAGGAACAGTAAAGTAGGATTTGAAAAAACACAGTCTAGGTATCATCTTCCCCAGTTCTTTAATGATTATTCAATATTGTTTCTGCTGCTGCTGTTTACACAATGTGTAAAAAATGAGGCAGCATTAATGTGAAGTTTGCAGTAGAAATACTGCTGTTTTATGTGGTCTCTAATAGCTTCCAGAATGTTGAAAACATTGAAAGTCATTTTGAGTTCACAGTCTGCGACCTCCAGGTATATCTGCTTAATGTTGCTTGTATACATTATTCCTATATGCAAATATTTAAAGCTTGCATTATATCTTTCATAAATTTTTTGCAGCTTTTCTCCTTTCTGTTGCTTTGTTGCATTGAAAAAAAAAAAATAGAGGAAGAATTAGGAAATTTTGGGCTGCTTACATACTGTTGTTCTTGGAAATGTTGGTCTACACATATTGCAGCTTAGGAAACAGAGCAATTTATGCCCCAAAAGATGTTTAAAGATGATAATTAACAATTTCACAGGCACATCCACTGTAAACATATTCTGTGCTAATTATTAAGGATAGATTTGTTAGTAGACTTAAAAAGGAAGCAATCCATAGACTAATAAAAAGGAAGCAACCCATTTTACTTACCTTAAAGAACTCTGTCTTTTATTTTCAGTAAAACAAAGTTTTATTGTTTTCTTGTTAGCTTACTGTTCTTGTACTTTAAATATTACTTCTCTCTATGGATTCTCATTTCAGTTACAGTCTTTGGGTAACATTCTCTCATTAAGACAATGAAGACTGTTTCTCCAGGGTCTGGGTAATAAATTATTTAAAAATTGCAAGCAGCAGTCACGGTATTTTAGTCTATTTCAGCTTTCTGACAATGTCAATTGCCCAAAACATGGGTATAAAATAAAAAATAGTGTTGACAGTATGTTTTTATATGGAACTCATTGATCAGTTTGTATTTTTTATTGTGCCCTTTATGATAAAAACTGACAGTATGATGTATGGAAGCCTTGCCAAAATTCAAACCAAATGCATATGTATAATCAGTTTAGTGACGAATCTAACTGAGATTTAAAAGATTGACCACTTTTCCCAGATTCAACTCCTGTATTCAGAAAACAGACAAATAGACAAAATGGGAGTGACTTCTTGGACTCTCAGCTGTGTTTCCATACGATGAGTAATGCCTGTGCACTTGTACAGAAAGGGCAGTAGTCGCTGCAAACAAAGTAAAATTATTTTTGAAGAATTTGCTGATTTTGAGGGGTAATCTGTATCCCAGAAATATTGTCTGGATAATAGTTTTATAGCAAGAGTAGTTCATCAAGGTGTTATTACAAAGGTAAACCATGACAAATCATAATGCTGATGTACCATTAGGTGATTCACATTATAGCAATAATCCCAATATTTTTTGGCTTCAGCCTAGGTGAGGTTCACTCCTAAATGCAGAACTTCAGGAATCAGGTAGTTGATGTTACTACTATTTGACTATCAACTTCAATAAATCTATAGTGAAGACCCTTCATTGCTTTTAGATTTATCTGACAGCCCTACGCCCACCACCTTGCTTTTCCAAACCGAAAATTTTAGAAGAGAACTCAGTTACTCTGAGTCATCCTTAAGGAAGTCCCAGGAATAGTTAAACAACTAGTAGAAAAAAAATACTTATTTTAAATCAAAAACTGCAGTTCTCAATATCCTTCTGCCATGAAGTCTCTCCGATCGTTTTACTGTAATATTTTTTTGACGAAAAATGTCACAAAAAGAAATTCCAGTGGTAAAAATAAATTAAAAAGAAAGGCAGAAAGGAAAGCAGGAAGAATTTCCTTAACAAAGTAGCATTTATTAGTTTGTTGAAATCCAGGTCCAATGAATAGATGTTTTTAACTCTCTGTGGAATTATTTGCCTTTCCCAGAAAGGTCTCCCTTTTTAGTCTATTTAAGCTCATTTTACTTTACTTAAATCCTCAAATGGTTTGTTTTGTTATGTCCACTGTGTTTGTCATTCAGATATTAATTGAAAAGCAGTCTCTTCTACAAATAGAGACTTGGAATTTCTGGAGTAATGAATGTATCACCTAGATACTACAAATTTATCAATCTGTTTCCTACCTTACACACCTTACAAGTATTATTACAGATTTTACAAGCTCATTCCCGTAATGAGTATCATATATGCTTTATTTAATGCCATACTGTTCTTTGTTTTAAGACTTCTAGCAGTATATCTGCTTGTTAGGATCTTATTGGTTTTAATTATATTACTTTAAGGTTTTAAAATTTCTGCTAGTTACTCAAGTATTTGAATCATCTTCCCTGTGGTGGTTATCATAGGCTTCTATTTCCTAACTATTTTATCAGATGAGACTTTGGTAATTGGTAATTTGGTAATATCTGGTAATTACCTTTTTTGTCCATTTCTCACCTCATTTTAAATCTTTATTTTAAATCTGTTTTTCCTTACTAGTCTTTTCATGCCTCCCAGTGTGTTCTCATTCATGTACCTGTAAGAAAGGCAAGAGCAGGAGGTCTCCAGGTATCTTTTCTTTACTCCTCTCAGGTCTCTGAGTCTGTCTTGAGGCTGAACAACAGTATCAATGCCTATTAGAGTTTACTCATGCTGTTATGACCCTTTTTGAAATTGGCAAAATCTAAATGGTCAGTAGCTTAGTGCAGCTTTTTGAAAAAGTGTTTTAGCAGTTGTCCTGTCCACAAGACAAGGCTGACAGAGCCGCTGAAGGTTTGATGGCATTAGGCCAGCCTGCTAACTGCTAAAACTGAAAGTATCCAAAAGGAGCGGAACGAATAGAACAAAGATGCCTTTGAGTAAAGGAGACTTGCTTCCAAATAAATCTACTAATTTCTGTTTTTTTTTTTTTTTTTTTTTTTTTTTTGTATTTTGCTAAGGAAATTTCATGGTGTGAAGTATAATGCATATGAAAAGTGAATAATTTTCTATCTTATCAAGTCTTATCTTACTCTGTATGCCTGTATATTTGAGCATGAGAAGAAAAGCTTCTTAAGATCAGGTGATGCAATTTTGCTCCTGAAGAACTGGCTAGTGCTTAAGTGCATGTAAGTTGCTGCAATCAAAATGCATGATTATGGAGTCTTTTGAATAAGCAAGTAAAACTGAAGGCTGAAATCCATTGTAACAGAAATATATATAGTGTAGAAATTTGCTGTCAAATATAATTCTTCTATGTGAGGAAACACAACATGTTGTTTTAATATTTTCTTCTGTAACCAAATTGATGCATTATTAATGCCTGGCAGTGTTATAGGATATTTTCCCAGGCTTAAAACAGAAAAGACACTAAGTGCTTAATAAACACCAAAACTCTGTCTTAGTTTGGTAGATACGATATTAATCAACTGTGCATCCTAAGATCTTATATCTTCTTTTCAAACTGGATAAAGGGAATTTTATTCTTTTCTCTATCCAAACTATGAAGGAATGCTGGGATAATGGCATGGCATTGGGATTTTAAGCTTGAGTGACTTCAGATAATGTGCCAGAAGCATCTTTGAGAAATGCATGCAGTCTTAATTTAGAAGTATCAATATGTGCAGAAACAGCACTTCATAGCAATTTGCCCCTTCAAATGTGCAGAAAGTTCTTTGTTTTTTATTATAAATTGCCTAATCTCTTTTTCCAGTTATCATATTTGTTGTCTGTTAAACTGGAATCCGTTAGCAACTGAAGTCCATTTTCTTCTTGTAAAAATCCTTCTCTGCTGCTAGATTTTTGTTTTCTTTGTGCTAGGGCACAAGATTTGAACTAATTGCAAGTTCCTCGCTGCAAAATATTTCTGCAACCTTAGAATTATTTAGGCTTCCTTTTTTTTTTTTTTTTTTTTAACTCACTCTTAGGAACATGATATTTCATCCTGCTTATGAGATTACACGTAGGAAAAGGAAGAAGTATGTAGAAAAGTAAGAAAAATAAGGTGATTTAATCTCCCATATCTTGCATCTATTATTTTTCTTTTAAACTGTAGCATCTACCTAAGAATTCACTGAATTACATGTCCTTTTGGATCTCTAGATTCTCAGAGATGGGGTTTCCTGGAAGATGGTCCCTCATTCTTTAATATTTCCCCACATTCACTCTTCCTGACATAACGTAACCTAGCTGTATTCCGACAGATTTTATTTGAAATAGCTTCACTATGAAAAGAAACCCAATATTTCTTTATTGTCACAAGACATTTGTCATTGTGAAATGAGGCATTTCATGTCACCCTCAAATACTTCTTACCAGAAGTATTGTTCTACCTTTTCATTTTCTTCTAGAGCTTTGACAAAAAATAGAGTTGTCACCAAATATAACACGTGTCATTCACGAACTGGTCCATGATTGGCACTATGATGAAGAGGCACATAATAAGGAATTCAGGGTGTGTTTGTTGTATCACAAGAAGCTCTATAATTACCTTGTTTAAAAGCAATAATATGGCACCTCTACCATGGCCAATTGGTCCTATTAAATTATCTGAATCATCTGTATGAGTTGTGTTTGCATCTGCTTTTCTGCGTCTACCAGCATAGGGGGTAGTAACTGTTGTGAAGATGTATTTTTTGTTGCTTTCATGAAATTGCAACAATCTGGGATGGTTAATTCTTCAGCTTTGCTTAGCACAGACCTCTGTCGCTCTCCAAGATTTTAGAACACTATTTAAGGTGTTAATTAAATACAATGGAATGTAGATTTTACGACACTTGAACTGCACAAGTTCCAAGGGCAGATAAGAAATCATCAAAATCCTTGATTATGAGACTGATATATAGAAGATATACAGGCCGTCAAAATGGTCATCAGAGGGCTTATAGGCGTCTCCTCCATTTCCCTCAGCTCCTGTTGCTATTCTATAGTTCTTGCACACTTGATTGGCTATTGAGAGGAGGAAAAAAATAAAAAAGAGCAGTCATTTCGAAATCACTGCACTCTTTCCCCTGAAAAATAGCTTTAGAGAAATAACATTTAGGAATGCTCAAACATCAGCTCTTCTGGGAATACTCAAGCATACAACGTTGAAGTGAATTCGAAATTTCCATCACCATTAACATTCTGTGAATGACAGGTAAAGTGAAGTTTTCAATACTATTGTCTTCAGTGCTTGAAGCTACACAAGCAGAAAAATCCCTCCTAAAGATACCTACCTTGCCTATACATTAGTGAGTTATGGAGGAGGATGGGCAGTTTCGTTTGTTTCTGTTCTTTGTGTTGCTATAGTATAAGCTGCTGCTGATGACAGGTAATGCAAGGTAGTAAGGGGTCACTATACCCACTTTTTTTTTTTAGCATGAGGTGGGCTTGTGATTATGATTTTAATCGCTCTTTACAGTTGAAACTACCCTGCAAAAAAAATAGCTATTATATATTAAAAATAATTGCTAAATCACCAAAATATCTCATATTTGCTTAAAGAGAAAAGAGAAAACAGGAGCAGCATAAACATGATAGCATGACAGATCTGTTAGACTGCATTGATACTACACTGATTTACTGGTAGTTTCATACGTATTTGCATTGTGAACTGCATTCTGTGAGTGACACATTGAATGGATGACCTGACAGTGTAAACAAATTTCAACAGCAGCAGCCTTAGTCCTGCTGTGGTTTGCCTTATTGTTTGACTTTGGGTAATTAGACTTGCTCTAGTGAATCTCAGTTCTATCTTCAGCCATAAAATTAGCACAAACTCGGCTCTATTGAATGCAATATTTCAGTAAACATTTTGGCTGCTGAAACTATTGCTACCGGGTAATACAGTTTAGTGTATTTCATTGAATTTACAGACACAGGGTGGCATTCTGGTCAATGCCCACTAAAGCAGAAACCTCCCAGCTACCTGAATGTCACAGTAAAGCTGCCTTTAAACCGCACTGATGTTTTCCCAAATCTGAGTTTATTCAAAGGCCATAACCGCCTGGGTGTTAAAGGTGAACAGTACAGATATCAGCAGAGAGGACTGCTGGTAAGCAGCACTACAGTTTGGAGGGGCCTGCTGGGGAGCTTAGAGTTATGAAAGATCTGTATGGGCCTCCTGAGTCTTGCCTGTGAGGTTTATTATTTTTATCTGATATAACTGTAATAGGTAAGATTGCTTTTCCTGCTTGCTTTCCCCCGTTCTTGTTCTCTTAGTATTAGTATCCCATTCCCAGATAAGTCAATGGCAATGCTCCCTTTTGAGTCTGGATCAGTCTATTAGGGTGAAATTGGCTTCTGTGTAAGGTCTTCAGTACTAAGGCTCAAGATTTTAGTTGGGCAGTGTAGTATTGGAAGAAAGTATTGCAGTGTAAGGTGCAAAATATCCATAACTTGGTAGACAGATGCATCTGTACAATATCAAAGAACATTAAGGTTTTTGTTTGTTTTCTAAGTTTATGGTTGTTCAGTAGCGGTCTGAAAAAAAAAAGTTAAAGTTGATAATTCTTTACAAATTTACTTAAGTTTTGCTTAGACAAATGCTATAAGTATTATATGGGAAAGTGCTGTAGTAATTGTACAACTGCCACATCATTTTGATGCCATGTGTACATAACGAAAAACAAAAAACAGATTTTTTTTTGCTTTTGCTTTAAATTCCACGAATTTGCTAAACAAAGGCCACCTTTTAATCTGCTTTCAACCTGTATGTGTGGCAGTGACACTATGTGGTTCCTGCGTAAAGCCGATTAGTCCTTTCTGACAGGAGCATGAAGGAACCAGCCTCAACAGCACTGACCAGTAAATGCAGTATATAAATAACAAGTAGCAATCATGTTCTCAGAAGCAGTGGTGATGTATATGTTTAGTCTGCCTGTTTTCTTGGCAGGAGGTAGACTTTACCTTGATAAATAGTGAATTGAATCATGAACTGAAGTCTAACTACAGGGCATGGAGAGGCAGGTTTCTTTTATTCAGTACTAAAACAAAACAATCAGGGATGAGTGGAAAGCAAAACAAAAATCATCCTTCTGGCAATAAACTCACGATGTTGGCGGTTGGTATGTACATTTGAATGCAGCTGCTGAATGAATCTGGCACTCCTACCACTTCTTTTGGCTTCCTATCATGGTGCGGTGAGTGCAGCTTGACACAGCTGCTCTGCCCCACATCCCTCTCTGCACCTTCAGGGAGGAGTGGGGCAGGACCGTTCCTGCAAATACCTGCCAAAAAAAAAAAAAAAAAAGCAGATCACACTATCCTCTTCCTGCTTATGTTAGAACCAAAGTGAGCATGTGAGCACTGTCATCTGCTCATCATGTAGCAGAAAGAAGTGGGTGGGCTGGCCGGCTCCTTGTGCCAGCTGTGAATTAGTGCTGAGCGTGATTTGCGCTTTGCTTTGCCAGCAGTGAGAGCGTGAGCCTGCTGGCTCCGCGGCGAGGGTGGCTCTCTCAAGGGCATGGGCAGAACGGATACCATCTTCCTCAAGCTCCCCTGCCAGGACAGTAGCTTAGTTACACCTGTCCTGCATTACATAAAATCAGATGCTTCATCTGGCTAAATAAAATTTAGTTACTTTCAATCTAAAGAATCCCACTGGCTTCAGAAAGCTCTAATCCTGGTACATAAAAACTTTCTTTCTCTGATTAGGCTAGGAAATTATTATTCTAGCCTCCTAATGATTGCTATTCGAATTGTAACTGATATCAACATGCTAATTTCTATAGTTTATAGGTTTCCCTCATTTTGCAGGGGTAACACACTTTATTAATATCTGGTTGAGGTGTCTTTATTCTTCCATCTTTCTGCTTGATTTTCAGTAATTTTTTTTGTATAGTCTTTCACTATGGCAAATCTTCACTAGCTCTCTGGGTCCTTTGCTTATTAATTCCTTTTGATTTTCGAACTTCTAAAAAAACTAATGCAAGGGAAACAAAACAACTTCCTGTTCTCTACATGTTTTTTGCAAATAGCAAATAAGATTTTTTTTTTCCTTTCAGTCTGATCCCAAGATAGATTGGGTAAAATGTGCCCTGATCTCTAGTATGCATTAATGGCAGACAAAACAAATGAGAGACTGTTTTTTATAGTGTTTTGCTTCCATATGCTTAAGAAAACTTTTCCCTAAGAGAGGTAAACCTGCAGGCATAAGTCATAGGGAAAGCAAACAAAGAAACAAACAAACAAACAAACAAACAAGATCTGACTCCATGACTGTAGCGTTAAGAATATTCAGTATGAGAGTGGAAACCAAATTGTATGTTTCTATAGTTAGTGAAGAACAAAATTTGGTTTACATAATCCTATTGTTAGTAATATGTATTTTATTTCTAGTACAGAGTAATTCCAGGCCTGTTCCACAACTGGACCTGAATGATGGGCTCTAATCTTTCCTCAGTCAATTTGAGTTGGTGCTAAACTAAAGGGATTAATCCTAAAGGAGTTAATTAAGTATTCAAACTTAGGGGGAGGCAGTTAAGGGAATGTAATCTATGTGCAAACACTAATATTTCATATCCAGAAGGTAAGATCATACCAGGAAATGAAGAAATTTATCCTAGCTGCCTGGCAGTGTAATAAACAGGGACTGCAAGTTCTCATTTCTGTGGCTAAACAAGCACTGAGGATCTGGCACTGAGGAACGTAGAGAAATACTTCTTAAAAGGCAAGTTGTCTTCTCGTGCACAAGAAATAAGAAAGTGTAGCATTTGATAAAAAATGTTTCAGCTTTTATGAAAGGCTGAAACAAGATAAATGTCATTTTCAAGCTTATTAAGTAAATTATAAAACTAATTAAGTATGGAAATCAAAATAATTAAAGATAAATCAGCATTAATTGACAGCTGCCACTCTTTGTAATTTACTTTGTTGAGTCTAGCAATTGCATGGACTGAAGACAGTGGGTAAAATGGCATTTCAGTTTCACAGCACTGTCTAGGCAGAATCCAATGGGAAACGGCAGCACAGCACTCCTTGTGAATTCCCTGTCTTTGTCAACTCATTTATCTGTCAGAACATTTTTCTGACTCCCTGACCTTAAATTTTTAGCAGTGTTTCCAATATCACCATGATAATTTGCAAAGAATTGTTTCAATAAATTGTCTTAAAGTTGCTATGTCTTTGTTTTCCAGTGCAATGTTGCTGACCTGGAACGGAACAAATATGTAAAAATGACATTCGCACCACTTAATTGGTATCATTAACTTTTTTTTTTATGATCTGGGAAAAGCACTAGCAGCTCTTTGAGAGCATAGAGCCCTTGGGAACAGAGAAAGCATTTTTTAATTGAAATTACAGTGCTGTTTCTTTCTAGATTGGACCAAACAAAATTAAAAGCACCTGACTATAGGCTGCTTTTCGAAAGAAAAAAATAAGGAGTCTTTTTTTTTTTCTTTTTTGGGGGAAGGCTGATGTAGGATTGCATCTCACAGGAGCCTAAATGTGAGGCTTGTCAGAAAACTCAAAACATATGTTAAATTAATGCTTGGTGAAAGTAGACATGAACCAAATTCTAATGGGACTATCCAGAGAATGAATCTTCTCAAGTGCCTAAGGAAAACCTTGTGAATAACTACAGTATTTCAAAACAGACCTTGACTGACTGCTCAGCGTATCAATGTGAGATGTTTGGGAATGCTCTCAGATCTGGAATGACCCATGCCAATTCAAAAACCTCTGTTGTGATAATACCAATCTACATTCTGTTGGAGTAGGGAATAGCAAGCAAAGGCCATCAGCTCCTATTAACTTTTGCAGTTATTTTTAATATGAATTTTTTAATGATTTGAGGCTCTTCTTATTATGTGCATACTCATTTAAATCTGACATTTCAGCAGGAGATGTGCCAAACAAACTGAAGCTTATGTGCTGTAGGAAAACTGTCGCCTCTCTAAAGGTCATTATTTTATCTGGTAGGTAAAGGCTCTCTGAAGGAAGTATATATTGAGATAATGATACAGTGGAGAGACTTTTGAGATCCTTTCCTGCATCAGCTTATCAGTGCTAATCAGGTTAGTTCAGAAGAACTTGTGGATGCCAGGTAGTGATGCCCATTATACAGAAAAAGAAATTGAATGACTGAGAAGTGACCTATATAGCTAATTTACATGACAGTTCTGGGGCTGAGTTCAGAATAGAGTTCAGGATTCTTCACCTTCCAGCCTCATTCTGTAATTATTTTGAATTAATTTTTTTTTTGTAATATCATATAGTGTAGTATAGTCTTTTATTTCTCTAAACAAAAATATCTAGTGTCATTTATATGTCCTACAATATGCTGATAGTTACCTGCTGTACCCATGTACAACTTCACCTGCTGCAATTTCTGTTGTCTCTAGTACTTTCCCCATGCATCTCTGAGAAGAGGCTAATGCCCTCTAACCCTCAGCAACTAGATAACCCACAGATATGCTGAAGATGTTAATTGGTATCAGCCCTTGAGGAGGGGTCTAGTCATAATTAGCTAGCTGCTAGACTTTGAATTGTTGGTTGCTCAAAGGGCTAGCCAGTTTTTCATCCGCATTTTAGCCCATCTGGTTTGTATATTTTGACTTCATATACAGGGAGACAATGACACAAACTTTGCTGTCAGGTACAAGAACCTGGGGGACCAGAGAACATACATTGCTAGTAATTATAGAGGCAGTGAGTATATCAGCTTTTTTTCTATATCTTTCTTCATTTATGTTGCTTCCTTCATTCAGCAGACCAACATTTTCTCTAGGTGTTCCTTTCTTGTGCTGAGGGACTTCCTGAAGCCTTTCTTGTCATCCTTCCCATCCCTCATCAGTGTCAATGTAAGTTTTAGTTTGGCTTCCCTAATTCCGTCCTGGAATGCCCAGGATGATTCTTCTCGGGTAGCCTGTCCTCATTTCTGTCTTCTGGAGACATTGTTTTGTCCTTGGTCAGGAGTTCCACATTCAGTTAAACTCTATTTGGCTGTCTGCACATGAGAAAGGTCTGAGAAAGGAAAACAGACTCCTATGTTAGTATAAAAATTGTCAAATCTGCTGTGAGAATGCTGCAGTGATGAGTAGAATGATGCCCTAAATAGTGAGAAGCTTAGAACACTTCTCCAGGGCTTTTGGTCTCTACAGTGTTAATGGTGGCTGATAACAATGTGGTATATGCAGGAGTTGAGATTCATCTAATCTATCTTTTGACATTTGAGCATAATAAATGACATAAAGTCATTTATTTTCCATTCATATTAACAAAGAGAAATGGGCATGTCCCAGGGTTCTAGGTAGGCCAGATGTCTTGTAGATTTGGAATATCCAATCACTCTGACTGCATGCAGAGTTACTAGCACCATGCAGAGTAGCTTGTGTGAGTGCTTATGTATCACTATCCAGGAGTTTAAGGAGATGCTTCCCCTGTCATGTTTTTTTTTATAAATATCCAGCTTCTCAAGTGGGTGATAATATGAAGGTGTGATTTATTTATTTATTTATTTATATTATTTTTTATTTTTATTTTTTCTGCTGCTTTTGTGTTTTGACTGGTAAATTCAGATGTCTATTCTCATTGTTGTGTGGGAATCTTGCCGGCTGAAAATAAATGTTTAAAACCCTCAAGGCAAGTAGATTATTCCCAAAATATATTTTAAGATCTTATTATTTTTAGAATGGTTTAATGATTTACGATTACTTTTTCTGGATATAGAAGTTTTGATGTTGGTGACATTGCTGTACAAAAGCAGATGCTATACAGACAGCTGCATGGTTAAATACAGGCAGTCTAAACACTTTGCTTTTGATTATCAAATTGGGAAACATAATTGATTATTCCAACTTTGCATAATTTATCATATCTCAAATACTTTATAATTTATATCCGATAGAATATGAAGTTTTATGTTGAGTTTTACATATGAGTTTTAGAATATATTTTGTAAGCAAAATTGTAGGAAAAAACAGGTGGCCCGGAGCAGTGAATTTTGTGCACGTAATTTTCAGGAAAAGTCAAGCCTTTGACTTTTGCTTCTGAAACAGTTAAAGATAGAATGTAGAAATCTGAATGAAATGCTAATGTGATAATTAAATGCATAAGATAAATTAAGAGCTATTGTTTTTAAGGTGGGGCCTATTGTAATCATCATATCTCCACACTAATATAATAAAAATTTGTCATATCTCATTCACTTTTTCCACTCACCATGATATGTGTGCATTTGTTTTTTTCAAACTTATTCACAGATTCTGTCTCAAGAAGTGCAGATACTTAGAATTAAGAAAAAAGATTAATTTTCAAGTGCTACCTGTGTTCTTAGGTAACTTATGGTCAGATTATGTTGTATGACTATGGTCTTTAGTTTGCTGTATGTGATTTTACTTTTATGGTGCTACGTACACAGGGACAGGATGTAAAATATAGCAGGCTTCCAAGGTGGTGAGTCTGCCAATAACCACAGAATGGAGGAATAGATCCAGAATGCTGGAGTGTCCGTGGGATGTATGATTGACAATAGTTTTTCACATCTTAAAAAATAGTATATACAAATGAATCTCACAGAAAAAAGTATGCCTGGACCATC
>VZSV01000105.1:2024327-2045631 GCA_013398735.1 Nothocercus julius
TCTCGCTTTCTCTCGCTTTCTTGCTTTCTTGCTTTCTTTCATCACCACAGAGTTCTCTGTGTAGCTGCACATTTTATAGTGTAGTTCCATCAAAATTACCTAAGTCACCTCATTGAAGAGTCCATTTCTCTACCTAGGTGGTCCTGCAAAGCACTTGCTTTTGAGCATCAAGCAAGGACCTGCTTAGCCAGACACCATAATTTTGTCTATGTTCCTAAATTTGATATGTAAGGTTAAGAAATCAGGGAGGAGTCGTGCTAAAAATGCAACCAGTCTCAGCTCCACAGCAACAGGGAGGAAAGCTGGGCTAAAGCAAGGACTGAAAGGTCCTTGCTACTTTTAACCATGTCAATAAAAGTTGGGGGAAGTTCTAGAAAAGTCAGGGGGCAAAGTAGAAACTGCTTTGTCTCATATTTTTCTGCTAACAGGATTCTTATACTATGCCTTGCCACATATTTGAATATTGCAACTTTTTTATTTTTCACTATTATTTCCTTATTAGCACTAAACAACTCATAATTCGTGACATGTTGGGTCTGAAGAGCCTTGTATTAGAAAATCAATATTCTGAATGAAGCTGTGAACATAGTGGAAAATGTTTGATCAGTTATGTCACAAGAAATTAGTCATATTTTTCCAAGACAAATTTTTTTCATACTGTTGCAATGATTTTAAATAGTCAGAAGGAGGCTGACTAAGTTTGTGTTTGGTTTGTCACTGAACTATGAGGATTTCCACATGCATACTGCTGCCTTTTGTTACAGTAGGGAACCATATTATTGGAGGTATTGTAGGGACTGACAAAATATAATTTTACTCCAGTCATAGGTATGTTCAACATAGGTATGTTCAGCTATCTAGTAGTCAATTTTAGTAGGAGGAGTATCTCCACAAGTCATGAGTATAAAAACTTTCTCCATCAAACCAATAAAATTCACAGCTGAAAACGTAGATCAGTGTATTCTTTTTTTTTATAAAATAAAAATAAGTGAATTGTGTCTAAAAGATAGCTTTTTTTTCATTCTATTGATAAAATGTAGGCACGCAAGTGTGCATTTCAAATCGTTGTAGCCATATTGCTGCCCTGTGATTCTAGTACTTGAAAGATAATGTACAGCTTATGTAAAGTTAAAATGTCTTAGAGCAATTTGAGTATAATTTCAACAAAAATAAAATCAAACTTTTTATTTAAGAACTGCAGGAAACAAGCTCCTTCTCTTAAAATGGGATGATGAGACTTTATATTAAAATGCTAGTATAGTAGTTGTGTAAAGAGTGAATTGTTCATCATAAAGATTAAATCTTCATTGTACAGTGGCAAGTGGCAATGAACTGGCAATCCATCTGTTCTTGCTTTCTTCAAATATTAGAATTTATTACTGCAGAAAATAATAGCTGCTAATTTTCCAACCAACCACCTGTAAAGAACAAGTCGTTGAACAGATAAGACGTGACTTTTTTCCCCTTGTACTTGCACTTTCAGCTAACTTCATTACCTCTATTTGAAAGAGAGCATATTTCAAGTGTACGGCAATTATATGGTTCTGTGCCTTGTATAACTTGTTAAAAACAGTAATTTGCTGACATAAATTTAATTCTGTGCTCAGTTTACAGATCTAACTAGCTTAGAGTAAGTATATTTCTCTTTTCAAAATCTCAAAGCACTTAGTGCTTGCTTGGATGTGTTTATTATATATACTGTGCTTTGGTTGAATGTTCGTTCTAAAATAGGTTCATAAACAGTTGCAATGTGGTGGCATGATGTATTGACAGAGCAGTATAATGACATTTATTTTTCTATAAGCTCATTTGTGCAAAATAACTGCCTTTATTGTAAATGAGTATAATTCCTTCCACCTGAATAGAATCTGAATAGCATTTGGAGAGGAATTCAACAGTGATAATACACTCCTTTGATATTTTAAACTTTAGACAGTAGTTATGTCTCTTCTGTCTCCAAGTTACTCTGTTTTGATTCTGTGAAAATGCTTGGCTTACTCCTTTTCTTAGAAGTTCCTAGATCTTTTCTTTTGTAGCATGGCACCCCTCTGTAGTAGCTTTATTTACCTGAAGCTGTGGACCTTGTCTTTAGGAAAGGACAATGCATTGAATTCCACACCAAGTGATTTTAAATTCACTCTTATTAATATGTATTTTTCTTTGCAGCATATGTATATAAATATGCATATATTATGAGTCTCATTAGCAATTTTCCTTTTTGAAGGTAAAGGAGCTTGGGTTATTTTTATAGATCACTGGAAATCTCACCTTAATATGTTCTTTTCAGAAATACTAAAAATCAGAATCACTTTTCCCAACAACATTTTGATGTGTCCTCCAATCCAGAGCATATGTTTTGCTTCTGATTTGAAACTTAGTGACAGGATTGTAGGGTGTATAGACAAATCCTTGAGAAAGCCATCAAAAACTATCACAATTTCTCAAAAACTATCACATTTCTCTTTGGGAGTTAGTGGTGGTTACTAGCACAATCATTGTATTAGTTACCATCAATTTCACTAGAGTTTTTTTATTATGGAAAATTCTAGTGTAAGTGCAGAGCTGCCAAAAGATTTTAAAAGAGATATGGTTTCTCAGGAGAGACAACATAGTCAGAATTGGAGTACAGTAAGGAGAGACACTGATATTCTGACAAATGATAAGAAACCTCCAGAAAACTTCTTGGATGGTAAAGGAAGCAGTGAGCATCATGTTTGTCTTTTCTCTAGCTTCCTTGTGTTTCTACAACAGCAACAAAAAGTGTTTAGTAAGTTCTATTGTTAAACTTTTGCATTCTTTGACTTGATTATTGCTTTTGCCCTGGAGATCATTATATGATTAACCACTCGGATTACTAAAGCTGTAGATCCTAAAGGAGAATGCCATACAAGGAGCATTCACCTTAGACATGGTTGAAAAGTGGAAGCAGGATGTGACTATTGCTCTCTCCTACCAGGTTTTGAAGGATATAATGTCCCAAGTTGGTTTAATAGAGCAGACTGGAGACCTTTAATATGAACTCAAGCAATTTTGCCTGAGCTGAAGTATGCTTTTAGTCTAGCTGGCTTTTTTACTTCCCTATTAGGAAAATGTGGCTGTGAATAATTATCTGTTCACTTATCTGGGGAAGCATGAGAGTTGTTTACCTAAGAATATTTATGAAGTCCAGACTTCATATCAGTAGTAGTTTGGGATGAGCACAGATGGTAAATGCATTACTCAAGAGTAATGAATCCCCAGGTGATCTATGAAGACCATTTTGTTTTCAGGGATGTCAGTAAGGAGCCACCAGTTTCTTGAGGTAATCGTGTTAAATTCATATGCAAGTTTTACGATTTATCTTCCAGGCTCTGAGGAGCAATTAAATTCACCTGTGCTCATCAAAAGACTTAATGAGCATCATAAGTTTTGATGATAACGCTGTTCTTTTCTTCTTTAAGTAGCATCATTCACTGAGAATGTTATAGACCTAAAATACATTAATGTCTCACCTTTAGAGTGGGCTGGCTTTCTTGAAAAAGGTCTTTTAATTCAAGTTCAGGCTTTGTTATATCTTACACAGGTTGACTCTTCTGCAGGCACAGCATCAGGTAGCTATCTTGTGTACAGTCTACTCACAGATTCCTGCAAACACATATACCATGTACTACCATAACTATTTTTAAAAGGATGACCTTTGTCTGATACTTACTGCCTACTTAATTGCTCAGTAACAAATATGTCAGCAAAGCCCATCTAAAATTGCTAAAATTCTCTATTAAATGCTACTTTATATCATAAGACTTCAGAAGATTTTATTCCAGCATTCTGACATCACATACGTTTTCTTAATGCTTAAATAAAACTCGTCTCTTAACTATTAATTGTGAGCAATAGTATAAAATAATCTGAATAATATCATTCATTTCCTGTGGAATATTGCTACTGTGAGGTGAAGAACTATTTAATAACATTCATGATTATTCGCTGTGTATGTATAATAGACCCTGCTGCCTGTTATCTCCCAGTAACTCCTGATGTAACTAGCTTTCTTGAAAAGCTTTTAAAGCTTTTTTTTTTTTTTTCATCTATTAATTTAGGATTAATTTCTTTTAAAGTAATGACATTTCATTCAATTAGTACATAAATATAGTGCATCTAAATCATTCACAATATATTTCAAAATGTAAAAAAATGTCCCGCAAATGTCAAATTATACTGGACGTTGCAAAAGTTAATCTTGCTGTATTGCTCAGTGGCTTCTGAAATACAGTGACTGGCATTGCCAACAATCATGAAAGATCTGCTGAAAAGAAAAAAAAAAATTTTTTTTGTTTGTTGGTTTGTTTTGTAAATAATTTTTTTGAAGATTGAAAAGTCTTTTGGTTTTGTAATGCTATTATAATGTCTCTTCAGTATAGGTAAAGATGATTCATTTTAGCAAGTTGCACTATGGTACTTTCACTAAGTTAGCCTGAAGTAGTTTGTCATAACTACGTTTTTTTTGTTTTGTTTTGTTTGTTTGTTTGTTTGTTTTCCTCAAGATTACATCTTAATGATGCAATACTTGGCACTGGTGATACTCATCAGCAGTAACAAACTGAAAATCTGGCAATTAAAATTATTAAGGTGAACCCTCCATGCTTGTTAACATGACATCTGTACAACAAAAAGAAATGCAGGGACTGGTTTGTATAGTCTGCTCTCATCTCTAAGACACAGTATCTTTAGAAAGAGTAGCATCTTGTCCACAGAGAATACATAGCATTGGTCTATCTTTGGCCTGCCTTCTGTTTCTTTGATTTTCCTATTAGCCAAGTTTCTCCTTCCATTTCCAGTAACATAATGTTTTTGTAATTCCTGCTACATTACATCTAATCCTTTACCATCTTCTCTTCATGGATTTATAGTAATCAATAACTGTTATCGTATGGTGTATATTTTGGCACTTTTTTGAGGACGTATTTATTACATTTTGAACTCTATGTGAATGATTTATGCGCTTATTGATTGAGATAGAAATTTCATGCTGGAGAGTCATGTCCAGAGTTTAAGGGCTAGAAAAATTTCTATTAGAATGAAAGTGTATGTTTTTTATTTCCCTCTTTCTGTCTCTTTGAATGACTTGTAATCCCTTAGTATTTATGTCCAAATGGTACTATACTATCTCCAATTAAATGATTGCTATTTAGGTTAAAGACATGGCCATACATGGCATAGTGGTTTCCTCTCCCTCATGTAGATATAGTGAAATTACATGTTATGAAGTCATGCCAGCACAAAGAAATTGCTGGAAAATATATTTTGGAAAGAAAAAATAAATGTGGTAAAGGCATGTATTTCTGGATACTGAAAGAGGAAAGCAAGGATTTGAGTGAATAAATTTGTTTTAGTGTGCTGGGCTGCTAGTTTGACTGCTAGTTCAGTTACTTCTGCTGCCAAAAGTTTTCTGTGGTATTATGGAGGTCAGTTAATTTTTATTTCCTGTATGACCCATCTATAAAACAGAATATGTGTTTCACGTTAAATCTAAGCATCTGCAATTTTTTGAGCTGAATTGGAATCTGTTTATAAAGATAACCAGAACAACTCGGAATTTTCTCCTTTTTATAGCTATCTTTTTCCCCTTCTGAATGATAGGAAAATATAAATATATATTCATATGTAAATGAAAGTAACTATTTTTGAATATCATATGAATGTAACTATTTTTGAATAACTACAGATTATATTTGATTATACTTCTTAAATTTGATAAGAAGTTTCACAGTTTCAGGAGGAATGCTGGCAACAGTGCAATCAGATGGAAATTTCTGCCAAAGTGATTTCAGTGAATGAAATGGGAATTAAAAGAAAAAAAAGTTCATGGTATTCCTTGAGTTGCGGAGGGAAAAACTTTAAAGTGAGAACATGATATTTGCCTATCTGAAATAAATGTTCCCATCTAAACTCGAAACAAACTTTCATATTTAGAATCATCAAAAATTTTAAACCATTGACTTCAGACTCCCCTTTGAAGTACCTCTAAATTCTAAATGCACATAATTGTCTCAAAACCAGTGTCACTCTGGAGTGGCTGATGTGTTGTTTCAAGAACCCAAGCCAGATACCTTTTACCCACTGAGAAGTTTTTGTCAAGTATATGTTTATTAAAATACAGACAAATATAAAATATGAAGCTCATTGTAGGTTTGCCTTACACTGTGCAGTGAATGTACAGAGACCATGCTGTTGACCGTATTTTAGACAGCTGTTGATTGGGTAGAATTGGGTAGCAGGGGATGATACTTAATCTGATTAAACCAATTCCTTGGTGATGTAAATGTTTATGTTTATGTTAGAGAAAGGTGAGACTAATTCCTGAGTGAATTACAAGGGTTATGTTTGTTTAACCTTTTATTCTTTTAAAAAGAAAGATAAAATGCTTCTAAATCCTATATTGAATACTAAAAAGGAGATTAGTTGTAAAATCTAGTATACTCTGCAAGGAAAATATTGTCTCTGATGAATTGACTTCAGGTGTAGGGTTTATGGCTTAACAGGGTGACTGGAAAGCACTGTAACAAGCTAGTTAACAGGATTAGAGACTTCATATTGAAACTAAGAATAATGTTACACACTTTTTTCCCCCCTTACTTCTTCATTTATATATCGTATAAAAGCATGAGTTTTCTATTTGTGTACTCCATACAAAACCTAGAACTTTTACTTTAATGTAGATTGAGTGATTTCAAGGTATTGGAAAAATTCAGGCTTCTTATGGCAGGATGTGGAAGGTCTATAAACAAAGGAAATGAGTCCATTTTAATGAATGCCTCGGTTCCCAGCACATTTTCTGTATTATCATAAGAGTTATAATGTGTGCCTGTGAAATGTCTCAGGAGACAGTTTGGAAGTGGGTACCTCAGGAACTAGGAGCATTATCCCCTTCAGAGCGAAGCATGGAGCGCTCTCGCTGTAGCATTTAGAGTTGGGTAAAGGCTTTTGTGGCTTTCTTGCATAATAACTGCATGCTTGCGAGTCAGCAAGACATTGAATGCAAACTGTTTCAAGTACCAAAGGGCAACTAGTCCTTTCTTAAGTTTAGCATTTCTGATTCTCCCGCAAAATACTGTATTTCTGCTGAAACTCATAGCCATCCTCATGCAAGAATAAAGTTCAGTCATTCTTTCTATCTCTTGAAGAATAGTATCCTCATAAGCATTTTGGCAAGTAAAACTCAATCCAGTATGTTTACACTTGCATAAAAATATACAATTTTATCAAGTCACCTTCAAAGAATCTTTGATTAATAATAGAAGGTTAAAGAGGCAAGATAAGACTTTATTTAATAATACTGAGATCTACAAACAAGTGGAACCTGGTTGATTTGTGTGCTGAGTAGAAACACAATATTTTCAACCATCTGCATCATCCCCCTTGCTTCTCCATGTTTTCTTGCAGGTTAAGTTGTTGTCAGCATCCCCATAAAAGGATTTTCTGTAGAACTGGGCGGGGATGCAGCCGATCCATGTATGTTGGTGGACTGGGTAAATGCTCTACACCAGAAAGTACTGCTGTTCATCTGCTGCGGTTTGCTTATTGTTCAGGGAAGAGGAAACATATGGTTTTAAAATACTAGATTTGACTCCACTTCTGCTGAATATGACCATTTGTTTTAAAAGCTAATTGGAGGAAAACTGATGGACTGTTATGCTTGTTGAGAAACCAGGATAAGATAGGGGATTAAAGATTCTTTTCATCAATAGTCCTTCTTCCACTATGTCTCCCTGATTTAGATTTTAACACTTTCAACTACTTTCTTTGACTATTGAACTACCCGTATATTATAGAGATGATGGAATATTAGTAATAGTTTTTTTTTTTTTTTTTTTTNTTCTTCTTTCATTGTTATGTAAAATTGTAATAAAAACTGGGACTCAAGCCAATAGTAAGCACGCTGACCTGAAGTGCTTCCAGGATGGAATTTGTAGATACAGTTGGCAGATACTAAAAAAAATTGAGCCTTTTTTCCCCCTCAAAATACTTATATCTCACTGAAAATCTCATCAGTTCTAATTGCTTACATTTTTTTTTTTTTTTAATAGGAGTCCTTTAATCTTTCTGAATGAAAGATTCAGTGGTCTGACAGGTTCCAGACAGTCTTTATGGACCAAAATAACACAGCTCAAGATACATATGGATGTATCCTGCTACGTTGCTGAAAGTTTCTGACACTTCTAGCACTATGACACTTAGGACTTAATATCACCTTTAATGATTCCTGGAAACATTAAGACCCTAATTCAGCAGAAAGCTTTATGGAAGAACAAAGATATGTGGCCAAAAACCATGATGTCACTCTGCTTTCAACTGAGACTTTTGCCGGCGTAATCTTTTCCTCTCAAAATTTGTTGCATATATAAATTCTGGTTTTAAATTTGATTTCAATTCTCAACAGTACTTGTGACAAATTCACAGTGATGGGAGTGGAATCCCCTCTCTCCTCCCCCAGCCCTCCCTCCCCCCAAAAAAAACAAAAAACAAAAAGCACTTTATCTCCAGCAATAGTGCAGTTTTCATATTTAGACTTTGTTTTCACTGACTTATCTTGAAGCTGTTGTACTTTGCAATGAATAATTTACATTATCCTTTTGGTCAGATAGACAAGGGACTATACAATAAGGAATTCAGATATTTAAACTCAACTTTTAAAGACATTTTAGAGCAAAACACTGAGATTGCTTTGACTAAAGCAGTACATAGGCATAAATCCACTGATGATTTTTATTTTGAAACTTCTTGGTATTCTAGTACAAAACTGTAAAATTTCTTTATCACATTTTTTGCATTGTATTTTTAGTGCATTTCATTAGTTTTATGTTTCAGGATTTCTAAGTGTTTTAGAATGGTGAGGGATAGAGTGTTTTTGCTTATTTCTTTGCTTGTTTTCCATTATAATATGTAACTTGTGCATTTTTTGCCACCTTTCCTAAACACTGATAATCATCCACATTGGGTGATGGAGCTGGAAGCACTACTTAATATAACCTAAATGTTTATATTTGCATTCTTGCTGTGTATTGGTCCCAGTTACACTGCTTGAGTTTAAGAAGAAATTTCTGGGTCAAGCAGCAGAGACCAGTCATATGTCGTGTATTCCCTAGGGTGAATTTTTCAAGACTTTGTGGCATTTTCACTTAAATGATGGCAGATCAGCAGATCATGCTTTCTGCTTTCCTGCTGCTTTTTTTTTTTTTTTTTTTTGAACAGTAGATAGCATGATAGCACTTTCTAGGGTCTGTGATATCAACTAAAATAGGTGCTCCGTAGACACTGAACTAGTAATATTACATGATCCTCTGTGATGATGGAGATTGGATTTGATTATTTAAAAGGTCTGTGCCCAAACTATACATGTATGTACATGCATATATGTGTGTGTAAATAAAATGAAGCAATTGTTTGACTTCTGTCTGACCCTGAGTATCTCAATTCCTTTCTGTGCATAATGTTTTAAATGTAGCTGAGATTTGGGGGTTTCATACAAATAAGCATACCAATCAGATGGTGTTTCTTGTGGAGCTGATATTGCTGCATTGTGTCTTACTGGGTAGAGATAAGCTATTCTTACGATAATCAAAACAGGTTCCTACTGTTTTGTAAATATTAAGGAACAAGTTATTTATTATTATAATTATATCTCTTATTTTGCTTCCTGTCAATCATTATTAGTCTATTAAATCACTGTTATATAATGATTACAGTGATGCATGAATACAAAATATTTGGGTTGTAATTTCATAATGTAACATGTTATTAAAAAAGTCTTAGCAGTATGAGAGTGCTATTTAAGAATACAAAGACTCAGAAGTATCCAGAATCTTAGTAAGCATAAAAACAGAATAACTTTTTTTTTTTTCTCCACTGCCACACATTGTAACCTATTTCTATTTTAAATATTTGGATATATAATATTGTAGCTTATAATAAACCTATGTGTCAACAGGAGAGCGTATCAACTAAAATGCCCAGTTGTGTTTATGGAGAGTTAGTCAGTACTTTTACATAGTACATTTAGCAAACTTTTATGTTTCCTCGAGCAAATAAGTTTTAAAACATCTATCACAACAATTTATCATATCTATGTTAAAAACCAATAATCAGATCTGAATCTCTTCAATATAGTAATAGAGAATCCAAGGAAGATATTCAGTATGTAAGACTAAGCATAACCCTATTCTAATGTCACCAGGATTCAGCCTTGGTATATTTGTTAAACATTTTCTGTTTACTAAAACTAGTTTTACACTGCTGATGGACTAATTTGCTCTCCTCCTTGGACCTATGTTCTGCTGCAGCTCAATTACTTCTGATATCCACACCACCTCACTGAAAATCTGTTTGGGTAGCTTAGTTAGGGTTCATTTCATACCTGTTCACAGTATCTGGCACAGGAAAGTACTTTGAACAAATTTTGGTTGTTTTTGTTAGCAGATATTTCATAAAAATGGAAAATTAGGAATAAAATGCTCTTTGTGAACAATGAAAGGCGTATGATAGATTGCAACTATTTGCTATTCTGTATTCAGACCAAATCATTTTTTTCTAGAGCTAAGTAAAAGCAAGAATTAAAATTTCTGTAACTAAAAATGTGTGATATATATATATATTTGTTTTTGTGTGTAGTGTTCTGTCCTTCTAAACAGGTCATCTAGAATACACTTCTAGTCTCATAATGAGTAGGACTTCTTTCCAGAGAAGGAAATAAAATGATATTCAGGATGAAGTCCCAATCCTTACAGTATCCATGCCATTTTCCTATTAATAATAGGCATCAGAATTTCACCTCTGGGACTTGATCTGTTCCACATTGTCACAGAGTACATTGCTAACTTCCTAGTTCAATGCAGATGGTAAAGATGCATTAGATAAGCTATTATATACTGGTACCTTTTGCTCCACAAGGAATTCATAATGACAGGACTGCTTTCAGAATAATTATTTGTGCATCTTCCACTTACATCTTTTAAATTATTTAAGCAAAAAACATTATATTTGGTGAAACTCTCAACAAAGTATCATGTTTTACTAAGGCCAGGCAGTGGATGAAAATGTAAAGGTTATGTTGATCGTGTAAAGGTATATTAAATGTAAAGATGTGTCCTGTACATACCAATATACAGGAGGGGAGTATAAGCTAGCGAAAGTAAGCTAATATCACGTTGGGAAAGCAGGCCACAATACGCTGTAATTGCTGTAAAAGCTAAGAGAATTGCTAAACAGGTCTTTTTTAGTAATATGCTGCAAATATTTTAACCTGAGTCTCATTACTTTGTTGTTCTCTATGTGATGCAGTGGCCTAGCCCCAGGCATGGTGACAGATGCACCCTGATAGCATAACTTGGTACCAGTGATTACTGTCTCATCTCTTTGCTAGTGGTGGTTACGAAGTAGGCAAGCTAGTGCTATGGGGCTGCTTCCTGAAAGCACGTATCTGTCTCAAATGTATATAGAATTACATGTAGACATACATACTTCTATTAAATGTGAAACAGAGATGAAAGGGCATTGCATATCTATGCCTACATTTATTTCTCTTCTAAAACCTGGATTAAGATCTAACCTCTGTTGCAGACACAATTTTTCATATTGTAAAATTACAGTATGGTGCCTGTTACCTAGGGCCTGGAATCTGCCAGGATCCCCTGGTCAGTCTGTTGTGTTGAGGCAGTATTTCACGCAACTGCTAGATAAGCAGCAGGCAGGCTCCCAGTAATGGGTGAGCAAAAAATTTTAAGAGCAAAAATGCAAGTAAGAAGGGAAGCAAAAATTATAAAACTGTGATGTAACTCAGATGGCAGACTTCTCTTCCTTAGTCATGAAGATACTTAATACATTGCTCATCTTCCTTATATTCATCTGAGTGTGCTGATGACATAGTCTAGTTACCTAGGCTGAGTGCAACAGCAAAGACAGCGTAGAGAGGGGTCTGTGCTTGAACTTACAGCCACTGTGTGGTTATTCACAACTGTTATATTCTTTTGGCTCAGAAATAACCTGGTGTTTCAGTGTTTCAGTGCTTGTTAGGTTTTTTTTTTTTTTTTTTTTTTCTTAATGAAAAAGAAAATCCATTGAAGATTCTGGTACCAAATCAACTTTAGGGCTTTAGAGTTAATAGGAGGAAACAGACTACAGAACAATATGTCTTAAAAAGTTATAACTATGAGTATGAGGAAAGATGTTAGGCTTTTAATAGATTAACAGAATCTTTATTTTTCATGACTGTGGTAAAGTCTGAAATGTAGCATGCCTGTCATTCAATGCAGGTGTTTTAATGCTGTTACATGGAGTACCATATAAAACAGTAAAATAATATAATGTATAACATTATTAAAATCCTACTTTTAATGTTGTATATCTGATTAATAAATATATTCAAGATCCTTTAAGGATCTGAGTAAATGAAAACCTCTGCAAATCTGAGCCTGTGCTGATCATTAGCTACATGAATATTATAAACACTGCAGGTGCATGGTTAAGAAATTATATAAGTTTTTTTGCGAGATTAAGACTTTTTCAAAAATAATAAGTTCCATACTTTTTCTAAAATTAATCTAAAAAACATTTTACTGTGTTTGAACTGAGTTTTAGGTACTGAAGAGCCCATCTTCTGACCAATACTTCTGATTTTTGAAGCATGAACATTTCCTAAAGTTTTTCTCAGTTCTCCTCTTCTTAAATTTAAGTAGAAATACCTTTAATGTATTTCTGTCACAGTTATGGCAACCATTAATACATCACCCAGCAATAGAGTTATAATGATGTATTGCTTATTCTATATACCCTGACTAACTACAATGGGTAGTAGCATGTGCAGAATTCTAAAGCACTAATGCCCTTAATATTTGAAGAAATGTTTATTAAAAATAAAAATACATACTGTTTTAGCAAATAGGTGAATGTTGATCAAAAAGACTTTTATATTTTTTTCGAGTTAAAGAGGGATAGGTATTTTTGCAGGGAGGAGAGTTTTTTTATTTGAATTAACAATTTTAGAAGAACCTTGATTCAAAAGCTGCTATATATTTTCCCATCTTGGAACAATGCTGCCATTACAATGGTGTCATTTTCTTCTAATTTGCCTTGAAAAATATAATGATGAAAATTAGAAAAGTTTTTTGTTTGGTTGGTTTTGATTTTCTACTTGTTGAAAGCTTCCTTTTAGTTAGATTTTTCAGCACTAGTCAGGCACAGAAGACTCCTCATTTATTTGATTACTACATAAAACAGGTGGAAAATCTCTTATCTTAGCTCTTTCTAATCTCTGAGAAAGCACAATAGGCTTTACAAATTGAAAGGCAGAAAAAGGAGCTTCTCTATACACATTTGGAGCACAAGATAGCAACTGAAAATTACCCCTTTAAGTACTGTGTAAGCAAGTATTTTAAAATGTCAGATTATACCAGGAAAACAAATATTTAGGACTTTTTGTGAATATGTGTACATCTTAAGACCCTTTTAAGTTTTTTGTTTTGTTTTGTTTTGTTTTTGGCAAATACCAAGATCCTGATCCTTTGAATGATTCTGTTGGAGCAGATACTGTGAGTTCTGAGTCTCTTCAAAGCCAGTTTGTGAGTAGTTTATGGATTTCTGCAGTCATGCAGATAGTGTCATAAGAAAGCTATTCCTTTCATCTTTGGCAGAAATATTCATATGCTAAAGTTGCTCATGCTCAAGGATTTTTCAGCATTTGAATTTCAGTTCTGAGTTTTCACATTGGTGTTGCATGTAACATTTCTGCATATGGTCTTCTTAGCGGTTCAGCAGCAGATGGATCTCTTGAAAGCTATTTCAGGAACAGGAATTTGACTACAAAAGTTTGTCTTTTTATTATTTCTGCCTTGTAAATATTTCAGGATTTCAGGAGACTGTTATATAAATATGTTGATCTTTGTAATAAATTTTGATATTCTTGAAATCTAATGGCTTATTTCATCAATATTAAATATTTTCAAAATTTGCCTAGATAGTCCTCTGATTTTCTTGATTAAGCTGGAAACATTGAGCAAACATTAAACTGAAAGAAATGGAGGCAGCAAATAAAATTTTATTTTTTTTTTATAGCAAACAACAAAGCATTAGATGGTAGAAATTTTATTTATTTATTCATTTTTAATCTAGTTTAAATATGTTTAAATTAGTTTATATAAATATGTTATATATATTAGTTATATAAATATGTTTAATTAGTTTAAATAAAAACCTTTAAAAGATAATTTTCTGTAGTACGAAAAAGACCTCCTCTCAGCCATAAATTCTTGGCCTGAACCTAGAAGTGTAACTGTGTAGGTGTCTCTGACACCCCCAGAAAGGCAATTACTAGCATTCTGTACTTATGAAATGCCTTTTGTTGTTGGTATAGGAATTTCTATGAGCCTGCTTTATGCACATTTAATGGACTTGGTTGACCTTCATAGGTTTTGGTGCTTACTTTACAATTTCATTTGCAGTCTTGGTGGTTAAGCAGTAGTGATTTTTTTTGAGAGTATAATTAACTTAGGTAAAATTACTTCACAGATCTAGATACAGAACTTTGCAAATACAAATAGTATTAATTTACCCATCTGAGAAGCTGAAGCAGGAATTCTGAAACAGAAGTCTTTATTTCAATCACATTTTCGTTAACTGCTTTCATTTTCTGATTTAAAGGCTTAAATGTATAAAATTGAGGTGCAGCATATTCCTTTAATTTTTGACTATTAATGCTTCCTCTGACACACAGAATACTAGAAGAAAGTCAGTAATAAGCAAATGGGATCCATTTTTAATATAAAATATCCTCATTTTGCCTTCAGAATCAAAATACATTAAAATGCGAGTCGTTCTCTTAAGTGCTTCCTACTCCCACCACCACCTCATGAGTATTATGCTGTAAAATTGAACAAAAAGGAACTAAAGAAAACCTTCAAGAGTGAGGGAAATAATAATGTTAATAATATTCTTTCTGTTCTAAAGTTCCATGTTTTAATTCACAGCAGTGAGAGAGCTGATATTCCATTAATGACAGATTTTTTTTATTCATTTGATCCAATGCTTCTAAAGAAATTAACCAAACAATAGAGAAAGAAAATCACAGGAAGGTTTTTTTTTTTTTTTTTTCTTCTCTCCCTTAAAAAAAAACCAAATGTGTATGGTATGCCTTTGATGGGCTTAAAGTGTAAAAGATGTATTCTTGTATGTTTTCAAGTTTTCTCTATTTCCAAAGTTGATTAACTAGAATGACTGTGTCTTGGGAATAATTGAATGCTTTTCATTCAGATTCACAGTGTGTTTGGTTCTGTGATAGCAGTTGTTACTATAAAAAAGCATATAAGAAATCAGGATATCTTATTTTCTGACTTGGCTAATAATTAAATATATAAAAAAATAAGATCTATGACTTTTTTTTTTTTTCAAATTTAGAGGCATGTATTTATTTATACTCCTTTTAATAAGTTATACTGACTTCAGACTTCTTCAGTGGATTATAGAACTGAAATCTGAACATCTTGGTCAGTTGTTTATTTCTTGCCTTACACAAAAAATAGATCAATAAAATGTAGTGCTCCTTTGGTCAGTTTAATTATTGCCAAATGATATGTAGAGTATATTCTGGTTAGTGATGTGTTAATTCTCCTTTTAGTTGCTGAGATATTATGAAAGGCAGAGTGTAAGTATTTCAAGAGCTGGCTGCATCTCAGCGGTGCAGAAGCAAAGCTTAGTTCTGCTACCCTGGTGATGCAGAGATAAAGCTGGAGTGCATCTTAATTCTAAATGCTAAGGGTGGTGACACGAAGGAGAGCCACAGACAGGGGAAGCAGACACACTTCCCGGATTTCTAACCCATCAGTGGAACAGCACAGGCTGGCACCCACCTCCGTGGCTGTTGGCAACCAACCAGCAGAGCAGATCCTACGCGATGCTGGGAGGCAGACAGAAGGGGGTTGCCTGTCATGAACTGACAAGTGCTCTCCAAATTCTTCCCTGGAAAAAAGATAAGACTAGCCCTAGCTGGTGGGAGGTGAAGAAAGGTCTGGGAACAGTTTGATGTGGAGAGGGCTATGATTATCTGAATGAAGTCCCCAACTATTTTTGTCCTGTGCTTTTTTTCTTATCTTCTATACTTTTATCATAGAAAAGCTCGTACAAATTTTATGGTATCTTCTAAAATCAAACTGAAAGTATTGGTGCTGAAAATTCATGAAGTATCTGGTGAAAACCCTCAGGCTAAGCTGGAGGTTTAAGTGATTAGCAAATGATCTTTGCTTTATATTGCTTTTGTTTGTTTGTTTGCTTTTCATTTGTTTTGCTGTTGCTCCAAATACTTGTTTTCTAGGACTACAACATTTTACAGTTCATTTCTAGTTTATGGTTCTGTGCAGATGCTGATCCTTGTGTATCAAAGTGCATCACCTTTGTTCGTATCACCCATCTTTTTCATATATCAGAAGTTGACCATCTGTGGTGTTTGGCTATGGGTATGCCTGGTTTCATACCTAGATACAGACCTAGATGTAAACAGCAAGAAATTGTAGCAAGCAGAGAACTCTGAAAAGGTCTCATTAGCAGAAAGCATATGCTATTCCTTGCATGTCTGAAATCCTTTAAAGTGGAACAATTGGTAATTTAACCTTTACCAAAAAAAAAAAAAAAGAAAAGAAAGAAAAGAAAGAAAGAAAGAAAGATGCTAGCAATATCCTAAATAAAGGCAGAGGAAAAACCTTGGAAGCAAAGAAGTCAGGTTTCCCTTTGCAGGCTTCTTTAATAAATAAATGAAGTCCAGTTTAATCCTACCTCTGGAACTGAATTGTATTTTTGCCTTTAATGCTGGAGCCCAACTGCACTTGGTATTGAGAATTTTGACCCTCTTGTACTTCTTTGACACATAAAATACTCTAATGTAGCCAGTCATTTTGCCAAAGATGGTTATGTTCTACAGCACAAGTGCCACTAGCAGTTTATTAACTCTGTCAGAAAGACAGAGATGCTGACTTTAGAATATGTAACTGCTCAGAGGGTCATGGCTTTTTAACAACTCAGTCAAATATGTGTATATAAAGTTAGGACACTTTCAGCTAATGTGATTCTGAAGGACATTTGGTTCGTGAATATTATGGATATTTTTCCACCATCAGCCCTGCAGGGTAAATTTGTGCCTGGAGTGTTTGGTGTATGCACTTAGAACCATGTGAATGCATAACCAGCATCCACTGCAGATATGTCACAGCAGGTAAAATAATTTTTTCTTTGATATACCTTAGACTCGATACTTTTTTTTTCTTTTTTTTTTTTTTTTTCTATGAAGATTAATTGCATGTTTGGTAGCTGCTAAAATGAAAGATTGCAAGCATTGGTTAAAAGCCTGTAATTAAGAAGTCATTAATTTCATAGACCCCTTTAAGTGATTTTTGCATAAGTACTTAAAGTCAGTACTAGATGACAAGTTGCTTTAATTCTTAAGTTTAAAAGTGGGGGCAGAGGCATGGATTTCCTAAATTAAGAGCACAAGAAACCAGTAACTTTGCAATGTACTTTGTGAGGTGGGCACATGATCACATGATGCAGTAGTGATCAGGCAATTGCACGTGTCTTTTATGTTTGCCAAGCATGTGTTTTCTGTGCCTCTCTTAATAGTTGTGGAGGAATTGTCTTCAAAACAAGAGGACTTTGGTTTGGTGTAATGGCCCTCTTCAATTCACAAAATGCAAAAATTAAAAAACATCAACTCGCTTTAATGGGCTTCAAAAGATATGCAGTCTATAGTTAATGAGCGAATTGAACTGTCTATTCCTGAATTCCCAGTGGTGTAGTGGATAAATAAACTACTTCGTGTCTTTCTGCTGACATGAGAGGGAAGAAAAAGCAAAAACAATATATTTAATCCTTTAAAGTGAGGTGAATCTGATCTAGATAAGGAAATGTTACCTTAGTTATAATTTGGGCAATTTCTTGGGGCAGAGAACTTTCTTCCTGGGCTGGCTCTGGATTTTAACACAGTTCTCTCAAGGGTGTTATCTTAGATCTCTAGTCTTTTGCCTCAGGACTTTCCAAAAAAGAGGGAACTCTTATAGAGTTGCTGTGTACTTACTGTTACCAGTGCAGTGTTTGGAAATGTTCTGTCAGTGTTAGTGTTATGAACTACTGAACTACTGAAACCCAAACAAACAAAAAACCCCCAAAAACAAAGAATTCTGGCTCATTTGAAAGGAAGGAGCTTCGGGGGAATGTCAAGAACATTTGTTTTATTACCAAGGATATTTACAGTAGAGGTAAACGGTATAAGTTTAGGAAGCTCTGAAATGTGGAGCATCTCTGAACATTTTTTTTTGCCCCATGCTTTGTAAGCAGTTGACTTCGTCTAGAGAAGAACGCTATGGCAAGGTTGGCACATGTTACACATGTATAACGTGTAACTCCAGCAACTGACAGCATGAGATCTTTCCTTTTTTCTTTTTTTTTTTTTTTGAGTAATGTCAATGTAGGGTGAAAGGTTGCGATAAAGCGAAAAGAAATCCTTTGGCTCCAATGTCTGTCTCATTACAACTGTATTGCCGGGAGCTGGTTTCTGACTGAGAGGTAACTGGCTGGGCAGCCGTGTGTGCCGTGCAGTGACTGGTGAAGCTGGAGATGCCTTCTTGCTGTGCTCTTAGGCTTCCACTCGATTTGTTTTTGTGATGAAGGAAGAGGAAGTGAAGGTGGGTGTTTCTATGTGGAAATAAGGGGGCAGTTTCTCTTTTAATCAGAGCGTTTGCATCAGAGCTGCAGCAAGGAGAAGAGGATGCTGTTGGTGGTCAGAATCACAGCCATTCAGTGCACTTCCCATAAATCACACTGTACTTGGATCATGAATCTTTTTTTTTTTTTTTCTCTGCAAACCCAAGTGCTGTCATTTTTGTTTATATAAATATTTAGCCTACTAAGCAATAAGTTTAGTAAATATTGCTTTTAAAGGAAATTATCCAGTATAACACTTAAAATTGCTTTCCTTAAAGAAATGAAATTCGGAGGTATCTTAAGCTGATTCTTTTTGATCCCTTAAGATATCATGTTATTTAAGATAACGATAATTAAATGTATATATATTTAATACATTTATGATTTTTTAAAAAACTTTCATTTTCTTCATGTAAAACATCTGTTTAACTGATTCAGTGGGTTTATATATTTGTTCACATGATACCAAGTGCAATAACTTTCAGTTCTCTGGCTATAGTCCTTAGAGAGGATAAACATGTGGACAACAGTCTGACTGCAGACTTCTTGAAAGTGAAATGCTGGATAATGTAATAGAGGTTTTGTTTTTTTTTTTCCTCCCTCCACATTTCTGATGAGCTCTGAATTTCAGAGAAACGTGAAGCAATGGTTCACCGCAGATCACTTGTTTGCCTTTGGCACAATTTCCGTTTTACTGGCATATGTTGACTTTTCTGCTATATGGCCTGAGCATCTCAATTTCTGCAATTATCACTACTAGCTATCTCTAAAAGCTAACTCAAAGTAGCTTTTTTAATTATTATTTTTATTGCAACTTTTCCCCATTTGCAAATGATCCTAGTTCTAGATTTCTTCAGATATTTGTGCAGTATCCAGATTTGCATAATAGAATTATGAATACTCAAACTATTTATTTGTCTGAAATTGTATTTCATGTGAGCCTTACATATGAATCTTACTATCTGTAAGTTTTGCCCTGTCTTATAGAAACAGCAAGTAGCTTATAACCAACAACAAAAGGGAATTTAATCAGTGTTACCTTTCCAGAAAGCGTGTTTGTTGGTCATCAAGCATGAAAGGAAGAATATTATCCCTCAGTCATATTACTTTTGATATAGACTGTTAAGTCTGAAGAGAAGTATTTTAAAGTGTAATATATTATGACAAAGTTGATGCATCCCCTGTAAAAGCACAGGGTGCATGAACTTGTCTTCCTCACTATGTCTTTGTTGAAGTGGTTTTGTTAAACAGTGGAACATAACCCGCACTGTCTTCATGACTGCTGAAATTGAGTGGCAAGACTATGTTTCTATTTTCTTTAGAAAGAAAAACATCATCAAATTAAATGACTATTGCATGTGTCTACTGATTGGCAGTCTGTTACAGAGCTTGTGTGTTGGCCTATCTTTTTCAAAATAATCTGATACTTGCAATATTCTAACTGCTAGCTTCTCATCGTAAATGTAAGAATACATTCCCCTCAAATTCAGTGTTTTCTCAGGTATTTGAAAAGACATTTTTTTTTAAACTTCAAGTTAAATACATTAGACTTGACAGTCATAGGAAGCAATCTGTTCGAAGTAAGTGTCTCTAAAACAAAATCTTTGGTATGGTTTAAATGTTCAAATAACATAATGATTTATGTGTGCATATGCTCTCTCCAACTATTATAAACTGTTTTTTATTTTTTCCATAAGAAACAATTCAGAAGTTATTACTCTTCTGATGGAACTTTTAAATTTTATTTAGTTTATTTATTTATTTATTTATTTATTCAAGGCTTCATAAGACTATATTGTGAGGTCTAGTTAAAGTAATTCAAATATTGTAGTATAAGGCTATGTAATGCATGAACTTGCTTTAGCTTAATTCTCTAATTCAAGCATTGATTGTCTTGAAAACAGAGGGATGGTTGCATCCATCCTTTGTATTGATTCACTTATCAAATAGGAAATTCAAACAGGGGAAGATGTGGGGATAGAAGAGGAGGAAGAGGATTAAATGACAACATGAATACTTATCATAACTTTCATAATGGCAGCATATGGTTCAAAGTTATCATGAATAACCAATTTCCACTTTGTTCAGTACCATATGCTGGTTTCTCACTACTGAAGCACTCTTTGGCATGTTTTATGAAAAGCATAGGGAAACTGTTTAACTAAGGTATCTTTCACTTGTCCTGCCTAGGAATATTATTCAACCTGCTATTTACATGGTTTGGATCATTTCCACAGCGAGAACAATATATCCATCAGAACATAAAGTAGGACGATGATACTGCAATTGAAGTCTATGGCTCTAACAGCAGAGTAGCATCTCAGAGACTCTTTTTATACAAGAATGTTAGACAATGAGGTGCTTGTTTTCAAGCCTTAAGACTTAGGTGTGCATCTTGTCTGCAAATTTCTGCTTGCCATAGTTCTTGTATTTGCAACAGATTGCAGGAATGCAAGGAAAAAGTGCATAAAAAATGGTAGTATATTGTGTATTATATGTACTGCCACTTTGATGTACTACTTCTCAACAGAGTTCTGAGATCTTTGTGTTATCAAAGACCTGGGTGTTCTGCTATTTTAGCAAAGGCTTT
>VZSV01000105.1:2045706-2058768 GCA_013398735.1 Nothocercus julius
ATTATTCCTATTTAAGAATGGAAGTGGTCTAAATCATTCTCGTATTTATGGAAATACAAATTATTTAAATACTCCTAATTTAAAATAATGAGGCCAGTTAAATTATCCTTTAGGGTTTACTCTTTAAAACAAAACAAAACAAAACAAAACAAAAAAAGTTGCTTTCCATTAAGAATTTAATAAACATAGATAATCCAATTTTGGCAATTAATTATTTGCATTTTTTTTAAGGTACAATTTATGAATCGAGTATCTGAAAGTTTTACTTTTATATGCTGTTATTTTCCTTAAAATTAGTCTACTTTAAGAAAGATTTGGTGAAAACTGGAAAGCACTTCCTTTTTTGAAGGCTAAACCTTTTTTAGCTGAATGTTATTGGCTTTTATGTCAAGCAATGCTTTCTCTTTCCCAATTCCCTTTCCTCTATCTAAACATACAATATTTTTAAAAATTAAATTTTCTCTTTTTCTTTCCTCACTTACTTTGCTGTTAATAAGAATTCTGAATAATGTATTTTGTGAATTCCAGAAATCTATTTCAAAACGTCATAGCATCTTCTAAAATTCTATAATGTCTGACATGCCTGTATTGATGCAGTCTTCAGAGGTCTTGTTAATGACATGATATGTGTCATTAGCCACTAGTCCCTGCTTAAACTGTCTGGTTTTTAGCCTTCATCACTGAAGGCTCTGATGCATATCCTCCTGATTGCCAGTAGCAATCTCTCTCTGTTTTGATGCTCCACACTAGAATTAGTACATGCTATTACTGCTGAGGTCATTCACCTTTCCCATTTATAATTGCATAAATTGTTTTTAACAACTGCTTTTGCTAATGTGTAAAAGTAATAATAGATATTTTATCTGTCTAGTGGAACTGGCTGCTCCTCATTAATTATTTGACTGTAGATAAAAATGATATCTACTAGATGTCAGTGGAGCAATAGTGGTCTAGCGATCTCCTTTTAGGAACCTCTGTGCTACGGTCAATTTATGCTTAATATTAAATGAGCTATTGGTACAATTAAACTTTAGCTAATTTATCAAATTATTAAACTAGATTATTTTTATTCTTTTCTTGGTTTATTGTTAGACTATGGCAGTCCTTATTTCAAAATAGGTACTGTATTTCACTTTGTTTCTTTACCTAGTCCTGCTTTCTTTCCTACAAAACCCTATGTATTGTATATTTTGAGCTGTAACTTAGATCTCTACTTGCAGTGCAGCATTCAGGCAATTTTTTTTTTTTTTCTTTCTCCACAATACCTACTAAACCTATATGTAAGCAGTTATTCTTTTATTCTTCCTGGGCAGTGAGTTCTGTCGTTTCCTTGAGATAGCTTTCATGCAAGATACTGCATCCTGGGAGTTGAGCATTCTGAGAGAATGAAACAAGGCAAAAAGGATAATCCAGCAATCAAAAAAGCAGGATAGCAGATCTCGGCCTATTGAGCTTAGGAGAATCCCATGGGATACTGTCCTTGACAGAAGAAGAGGTGTGGAGAGCCATTTGTTTTTTATCATTTCCTCTAAACTCAAAAATGGTTGGTCCCCATGTTCAGAAAGTCCAGCAGAGGTGTCAAAAGGCCTGTCAATAAGGAGATTCTGAAAAAAACTGCAACATGGAAAGGAAACATACAGAAGGTGGAAGCAAGATGAAGTGATCCAGGAGAAATATAGAGACACTGTCTGAACATGTAAAGATGGGGTTAGGAAAGCCAAAATCTACCTGAAGTTTAATCTGGTGAGGGATGTGAAGAGCAACAAAGGCTTATTACAGGTTTATCAGCAGCAAATGGAAGATAAGGGAAAATGGGGACTTGCTGCTTGAATGCACAGGAGACTTCGTAACAAAAGATATATAGAAGGCTGTAGTATTTGATTCTCTCTTCACCTGATAAGATTAGCTCTCAGAAATCCCAGGTCCCTGAAGTCCATGGGAAAGTCCAGAGCAAGGAACACTTCTCTGAAGTGAAGTGAAAGAGGATCTGATTGGGGGATATTTCAATGAATTAGATGAAGTCAAGTCCCTGAGGCCTGACGGGATGCAACCATGAGTGCTGAGGGAGCTGACCCTTGCCATATGAGGCTGTCTCAGTGGTCTTTGAAAGGCTATGGCAATCAGGGGGGGCTACTAAGGTCCTGAAGAAAGCATATGTTACTCTTGTCTTCAAGAGGGAGGATTTGGGAATTAATGGCCAGTTGGCCTCACTTTGATCCCTGGAAAGGTGGTGCAGCAAATGGCTTTGGATATAATTTCCAAACACAGAAAGGAGAATCACAGAATGGAGAAAATTATTGGTAGAAGTCAGTATGTATTTACAAAGGTGAAATAATGACTAACTATCTTGGTAGCCTTGTAATAATGAAATAGCTATTTTGGTGGCCAAGGAGAAAGAAATGGATACAGTTTATTTTGACTTTAGTAAGACTTTTGGCACAGTCTCCCATAACATTGCCATTGAAAAACTGATGAAATATGAATTAGGTAAATGGGTAGTGAGGTAGACAGAAAAGTGACTAAACTGTCAGTCTCAAAGGGCTGTGATGTTCAGCATGAAGTCTGGTTGGAGCCCAGTTCCCAGGTTTGATACCAGGTCCAATGTTGTTCAGCATTTTCATTATAAACCTGAATAGTGGAACAGAGTGCAGCTTCAGCAAGCTTGCAGATGTCACAAAGCTGGGAAGAGCTGCTGATACACCAGATGGTTGTACTGCCCTTCAGAGGGACTTTGAGAGGTTGGAGAAATGGGCTGACAGGTATTTTAGGAAATTCAACAGAGGGAAATGCCAAGTCCTGCACCTGGGGAGGAACAATCCCAGGCACCAGTACAGACTTTAGGCCAACCATCTGGAAAGCAGTTCTTCAGAAAAGATCCTGGGGTTCCTGATAGACATCAGGTTCTCCATGATGCAGCAATGTGTCCTTACAGCAAGAAGACCAACAGCTTCTTTAGTGGCACTATGCAAAAAGTTGCCAGCAGGTAGAGGGAGCTGACCCTTCTGCCCCTTGAGCCCTAGGGAGACTTCCTCTGGAGTGGAGTGTGTAATCCTGGGCTGCCCAGTGCAAGAGAGACATGGACATACTGGAGCAAGTCCAGCAAAGAGCTACAAAGGCAATTCATTGGAGCATTTGTTATCTGAGCAGAGGCTGAGAAAACTGGGACTTCTCAGCCCTGAGCAGTGAAGTCTCAAGTGGTATCTTACCAGTGCATTTGTGTGTAAATACTGGATGGGAGGAAATTTTAGGACAAGAGAAGATAGCCTCGAGTTGTGCCAGGGGAGATTCAGGTTAGACATTAGGAAGAATTTCTACACAGAAATAGTCAAGCATTGGAATGTGGGAGGGATGTGGAGTCACCGTCCCTGTTAGTGTTCAAGAAACGTGTAGATGAGGCAGATAGGTACACGGTTTAGCAGACAGGGTGTTGAAGGACTTACAGTTGGGCTCCATGATCTTGAAGGTCTTTTCCAATCATTATGATTCTATGATTTTGTGAATTTTTGAAGAAGACAAAAACAGACCTTCTGACTGTTGCCCAGCGACAGGAGGAGAGGCAATGCACACACATTGAAATACAGGAATTTCTGTCTAAACATAAGGATTTTCTTTTTTTTTTTTTTAACTATTGGTAGATTACCTTTGCTTCTGAGTTCATTCTCAGCATGGCGTTCATACTTGTAGGGTCTGCATCTCAGGGAAACTCAAGAAATGCAAGCAGTATCAGTGACTGCTGTGGAGTTACTACCAGAGAAGTAAAACTAAACTTTCAATTGAAGAATTCTTTTTAATCATATTGTATATTACATATATAATACTAAATATTTAAATATACTGTCTGTCCATGTAATTCTAAAATAGGTCTTTCTAGCCTATTTTTTTTATAAGGAGTGTTCAGGTCCTAAATATACATCAATTTTCTTTACTGCAAATCATAATGTAATGCCATTGGCATGTAATGCCAATGCTCTATCTTCAGCCACTTCATGTGTGATCATGATAAGGTTTATAACCAAGCTGTATTTGTTATGACTTAATTTCCAGTCTTGTGAATGTTCAAATGTGTGACTAATGTTTTGTGTCCATAACACCACTGATTTTTTTTAAATCCTTCTTCAATGCTCCTGTTTCTATCTGGATTATAACTAATAGCAGCCATTGACAATGTTCTGACAGTAAGCAAAGTAATGTTATCCTTACCTGCTGCTAAAAAGCTAAATTAAAGAATTTGTTACATTAATTAGCTGAGGTATTTTAAGGGAACATATCTTATTCATCTTTATGAGATCAGCAATTTCATGATGAAAATTCTTCTCATGGGAAGGCAGACATCTTTTTTTGTTTTTTTTTTTTATCCCTCACATGAGATACAGAATTCTCTAAGATGAACGATTTCCTGTTTGCAAATTTAGATGGTTTTCCACAGGAAGGTCATGTTAGCAATCTTTTTGCAGCTAGGCAGCAGTTTTTTATGCAAAGATACCTCTGATGAGGTTTTTCTCTTCTATTATAAAGTTGTTATTTAGTAGCTTACCTACTGGTATTGACTTCATTTTGACCTTAATTTAAGTTCCTGCGGTGTAAGCATCATTTAAGTCCTTTTTCTGAAGAAATCCTACCTTGCTTGAATGCATAGTTTATTGAATCTTAAGAGTTCTGGCTCTGTCTTTTTGAGAAAGGCAAAATGAATGTATGCATTGACTTAATGCGGCTAGTGATTGGTAGTTATCTAAACAAATGTAACTTGAAACATGAAAGCCAAAGATAAAAATAGTAGCTACATAAATTTTATTCTTAAGACCTGACTTCATGAAAATACCTGAGGCCTTTAAGCATCATAAAATAATTCTAGAACAAAGATGTTAGATTAATTGGATTTTGATTTACTTCAGATGGGAAGAAGGCAGTTATGTTTTACAGAATTGTTGCTGAAATCCCTTATAATTATTGAATTCCTCATGGGCCCATGAAGGCAGTTGTCATCCTTGATATGCTCTTTGTATTAAATAAAGTATCCTGTTTAAAGAGAGGTTAAATAGGTTTAAATGGAGAATCCTGTGATCTAAACTGCAATAGTGGTAGAATTCGTACTTTAATTTTCTGTAGCTATTTATTCTCCTGTTTCTTCACTAGCATCAAAAGTGACTAAGGAGTATATGGAGTATAATCCTTATTAGTAAGGAGTATATACAAACCTTTGAAAGGATCAATCACCTTAGATCAAAAGTGATATGTCTTTAGTGCATTTTAGAGTTTATTTTAATTATCTATTTTATTTTAGTTATTTATGTGAATTTTGGGGGCACCTTTTATTTTCAAATTTCTGTATGATGTCTGAGTTGATTGCTTTGTATGCTACGTATTCATCTTTCAGAAATGAAATTACAGATACAATCCAACTCTTTCCATTCTCCCTGTGTTAGAACACTGCACATTTTCAAAGGAAGTCATTTTCCATACTTGTCATGAAAATAATTGTACATGTATTCACTCATGTCTCATCCTGAAATGTGAGAAATAAAATCATGCATTTAAAAGGTGTATTTTGAACATGACTTTTCTATACATGTTGCATTTGGGTAGATCTTCCTGGGCTGTGCTAACTGCAGGTCTTTGAAATGCTAAAGCTCTGTGTGCCATCTTCTCATTTTTTTCAGTTTGCTTATTAATACTCTCTCTTTTTTTTTTTTCTTCTCCCCTCTAAAATCAGATTTTGCAAGAGAGAGAGAAAGAGTATTGGGGCATTTTGCTGCCTGTGCAGAGTAATCCACCACATCAGACTCTAGAGTGATTGCAGTCAATGGCTTTGTAGAAGCTGCTTTTTGGCCTGCCTTTCTCAAACGGCTCTTGAGTCGTGTGCGCAACTGCTTTATGTGGAAGATTGGTAGTTATTATTGTGAGCCATGACTAAGCAAATACAGCTTTCATAACAATCTTTTCTTCTTTTTTTATTTTTTTTTGAAATCCTTACTTTCCTCTGTAAGAAGAAAATAATACTGTAGAATGTACTACAGGTTATCAAGAATTAAATTGTTTATCTAAAATTTATATTAGTCTTACACTGATGTTTTTGCATATTTTATCTGGTAACCTTTGCTACTTGTTGTCCACCTTTTAGGTTGTCAAGTTTTAGGTGAGGGCAAGTTTTCCCTTATTTTGCTTTTTTAATAGAGAAGCAGTCTTTGAAATATTTTAAAATTATTAATGTAGTCCTAAGCTAGGAGTGATGAGACATGGTTATACTTCAGAAAACATTTATGATAATTTGGACGTGGAGCAAAAATATTTAGAAGTCAAGAAGTACTCAGTATTAACTAGCTTAAACTCTATTAATTCTTATGCCAAGGAAAAAATAACCAAATATATTTGCACATTTCAGTACAAGTCATCGGCATGTTACATCCTCAAATTAATTTCTACTGGTGTTATAGCTGAAAGGAAAAAAAAATTGCTTTTTAAATTTGCCTCAAACATTGCAGAAGCCAGGCAATTATTCTTAATGATCCAAAGTCTAAATATCCTGCAACTCCTAATGAATTGCAAAGGAAAAAAAAAGGGATTAGCAATAATAGCACAATGCTCCCGGAGACTTCCATAAAGTTTTTAAGTACAACACAGCATATTTAAATTTAGATCAATAATAGCCAGAATATTTAGTTAAAATGGTTCCTATTTGCTCTTTTCATGAAACATAATGTTCAGAGAAAACAGCTGGAGTAGGCATGCTTGCAGGACTGACTCAGTGGTCCATCTCCTGTGTTTTGTTTTGTTTTCTTTTCTTTTTCTCTTAAACCACCCTCCAACCCCTTTTTCCAATATCTTATTTAAAAACAACCCAACCAACTACCCAACCCACCAAACACCCAAATATCTGCTTCTAAGTATTAAGTGTGTAAAGAAAAGGATATAAAACGATGGTACGTGTGCCTTTTCTGTTTAAGTATGCATCTCAAAAGGGAGTTAATAGCTCAGGATAGAAAGTAATTTGGATTTTGGCCTTATTCAGACATTATTATCAGCCATGAGTTTTTTGAAAGTATGTGTATGTGTGAAAGAATGGATATCTGCAGAAATAAGATTTGCCAAGAATGAATATTAGGAAAAGCATTTAACCATATCTAACTAAAACAAAAATAGATACTTAAATGTAGGCAAAATACAGTGATTAAGAATGGCGAGAAGCAGGGCAAAAAGACTTAGGTAAGGCACTGGTGTGCGGTTCTGACTCCTCACAGGATAGAGAGAACCATTCAGCAATGTCTTGATTTAAAAAGGTAAAAGACAAGGGAAAAATAAATGTTTGGATGAACATAAGAAGTCAAAACTTTTGTAAGGCAGTGATCTATGAAGAGCAGTTTGAGAATTTCTGACATTTTATGTTTCAGGTTTTATAGGTTCCAGAGCTTTATGTAACCATTACAGGCATATTCAAAGAAATCCAAGATGAGTTTTACAGAACTAAATGACCATCTAGAAAAGATCAATTTAATTAATCCATTTAATTAATTAGGCTGGTGATCAGCGGTGCAGAGTCTAGTTGGGGGCCTGTGGTTAGCGGTGTCCCCCAGGGGTCAGTCCTCGGCCCAGTCCTGTTCAAATTATTCATCAATGACCTGGATGAAGGCACAGAGTGCTCCCTCAGCAAGTTTGCTGATGATACCAAACTGGGAGGAGTAGCTGACAGCCCAGAGGGCTGTGCTGCCATCCAGAGGGACCTGGACAGACTGGATAGCTGGGCAATGAGAAATCTTATGAAATTCAACAAAGACAAGTGCGAGGTCCTGCACTTGGGGAAAAATAACCCCGGTCACCAGTACAGGCTGGGGACTGACCTGCTGGAGAGCAGCTCTGCAGAGAGGGACCTGGGCGTCATGGTGGACGACAAGTTGACCATGAGGCAGCAGTGTGCCCTCGTGTCCCAGAAGGCCAATGGGATCCTGGGGTGCATTAGGAAGAGCGTCTGCAGCAGGTGGAGGGAGGTGATCCTGCCCCTCTACTCAGCCCTGGTGAGGCCACACCTGGAGTGCTGTGTCCAGTTCTGGGCTCCCCAGTTCAAGAGGGATGTGGAGCTGTTGGAGAGAGTCCAGCGCAGGGCTACGAGGATGATCCGGGGCGTGGAACATCTGCCCTATGAGGAAAGGCTGAGAGAGCTGGACCTGTTCAGCCTGGAGAAGAGAAGGCTGAGAGGAGACCTGATCAGTGTCTACAAGTACCTCAAGGGAGGCAGTGAGGAGGATGGGGCGGCCTCTTCTCAGTGGTGGCCACCGACAGAACTAGAGGAAACGGCCACAAACTGAAACACCAAAAGTTCCACAGGAACTTTAGGAAAAATTTCTTGACTGTGAGGGTGACAGAGCCCTGGCACAGGCTGCCCAGAGAGGTTGTGGAGTCTCCTTCTCTGGAGATCTTCCAAATCCGCTTGGACGCAGTCCTGTGCCATGTGCTCTAGGTGACCATGCATGTGCAGGGGGGTTGGACTAGATGATCTCTAGAGGTCCCTTCAGACCTTAAGCATTCTGTGATTCTATTCTATGATTCTATGTTTATAAGGACACCTGAGATACTGGCAAAGGAATTCCATCTATTCCTGAACTGATGTTATAAGTGAAAATACAGGTGCTCTAATGAGTGTATTAGTCAAGTGGATGAAAAACATGATGCCGCATTGTTTGGTGTGTTGCCTAGTGGCACTGCATGCAGTATAAGCTCTCTGCATAATGTAAAGTACTGTGCTGCATAGAAATGGATGGGGATAGGCTCATGCCTTTGTGCCCTCTCGAAGAGAAGATACTCAGAAAGCAGCAGCCAGCTGAGACTGACACTGGAGGGGGATGTATGTGCACATGTGTAAATAATGTCATTTTAGCATATCCACATTCTTGAGCTTGAACACTCATATTCTTTATATGAAGATACATATATATATATATATATATATATGCTGGAGTTCAGTTTACATCAGCATAAATAGCTTTTCCCTCAGATGAAAATAAGGAAAAGATTACAAAAACTTAGTCATTCAAGCATGTTCCAAGAACATTAATGCAGGTAGTAGCATTAGATAGAGCAGTTTAACCTGCAAAAATGATTGAGGCTATGTGCCAAATTGTGTTGCTCATCAGTATAAGACAGACCTTTGTTCATAAAATAGAGCAGGGAAGTGTGCTTGGGTATTGGTTTGGTAGATGTGAAAGGTTTTTAAGTGTTTCTGGAGTTGAAATACAGGAACTGAAAATGACTGACTGTACTTTAGATTGTCTGTCTGAAAACATGGTTAGCAGTTAAAAGAGTTTATTTCTCTTTTTCTCAGTACGAAGAAGTTGCTACTATCAAATTTCAGATATCCCACGATTCTTTAGTTTGTGGTATAAACTGTTATATTGACAATAAATTGTGAGTTAAAGATAATTCAGGGTCAATGCCAGTAATTCATGGACTATTATCTCATCTCTCTTTACAGTGCGCTTGAGCCAGAGTTGTCCTCTTTGTTCATGAATTTTTATATTATTTTATTTTTTAAATGTATTATAAATTTGTGAATTTATGTGTGAATATGCAGTAAAATTTATTAGTGTCAGTTTGCTCTACTTTCTCAAAGGGGAAAATATGATATTAACATAATCTTTCCAACTATATATATATATATATTTTGCATCAGTATCCACAGCTTTCTCATTTAAACACATCTTAATGCTGTTTAATATTACCAAACACAAAAAAAAAATCATATTTTTTTTAAAAAGTATTAAATATGTTCTTGGCAACCTAGTAAAGTAAGCAAAAAAAAAAAAAAAAAAAAGAATTGAAGCCAACTTCTAAACTGATAAATATAAGAAACCAGCACAATATTCAACAAGAGTTTGATTTTTCAATGCTTTGAAATGCAATCTCTAGGGTGTTTTAAGGTAGCATATACTCTTTTACTTGCAGTCAAACTTAGCTATGCTTTTCCTGAAACATTTTATTTTACACAGAGAGGTTGTCCTTGCAGACCTGCAAAGAGCTGACAGGAGGTAGAAGCCCTTTGAAAAGATCTTCTTTGTTTTCCAGAGCAGAAACTATAAAACAGCACCCACTCACCCACCCTCTGCTCCTGACAACTGCCTTTAAATATGAATGGAATGACTACACCTTAAGGATGTGGGTTTTGTGCGTGTATTAGAGGATTTGTTCAACGACAGAGCTGGAGGTTTCTGTCCCTCGGTACTGCTGATGTATTTGCTTGCTTGACTGCAGTACAACTTGAGGCAGGGAAACGTATGGTTTTTTGCCTTTTTTCTTTTTTCCTGGGATAAACTGTCCTCACATTTGTTACCTGGTTAATGGTATGGTGCTAGAAACAGTTCTTCTGGCATGCCTGAGAGAGCAAAGGGTTTCCAAGCAGGGATGAGGACAAGGGACGAATGTAGAAGCATCAGGCTTTTTTCCTAGCCAGTGAAAATATATGTTGACTTTGCAGGCAGTCTGTAAGTTTAGGAGATTATTCTTTCTCTTCACTTTGACACGGTAGTGTGGAGGGAACAACATAGGGATCTTCAGCATGGTAACTGTTCCATTCGTGTTATTTTTGTGGTATACATTCTACAGGACTTCTTATAAACAATGCGGACATAACACTTCCTTCCCTCCTCACATCAAGGAAAAAGCAAGGTGTGAGTGTTTTGAGCCTCTTGGAAAAGTGAGAGGATTTTGAGAATCCCAGAGGAATCAAATAGTGCATGTGATCATCATGTTTTGCATACTTTGCAAAATGTGTTCTAAAATACATCATATTTTTGTACTGGTGCAGTTGTGATCCTTCAAAATTGGCCAGGAGAATTATAATGATTTAAAATGGGAGGTTGGGAGAAAGCAAAAGGCTGCCATGACAAGCTGCGATACATGGAAAGTGGTGAGCAAAAGGAGCCAGAGCAAAGCAATGTTCCCAGGTTCCCACGTGCTGGGTCGTGGACATCTCTTCCTTTCTATGTGTTTCTTTCCTAGCGTGGAGATTGTTTCATTTCATTTCATCTCTGTCTCTCGCTCTTTTTTCCTTTTTTTTTTTTTTTTATTTAAGTGAGAATGATGAGGGAAAAGAGATGAAAAAGAGAGTTTTCGGTTTTCCCCACTCCTTTCCTCTCTTGACACCCCCGCTGTGGCTGAAGCATCAGTCCTAGGAAGGCTGATAGGTTGAAACTCTATTTTGTTCTCAGCCCTGAGGTCCTCACTGGGTTTGGCCTATGTCCTGAGGTGTAGAAAATTCATTGGTAGCAACATGCCCTTCTCCCTGTCCTGACAAAGTCATCAGGCAGGCAGGTGAAGGTTGAGGTTAGAACAGGAAGTCTGGAAGATTGACTGGTAAATCAGTTCAGATTGCAAGTTTTCTGTTTTTCAGCAGGAAAGTCACAGGATTACATTAAAGCTGTATTACTTTTACTTAAGCTATTTATATACAGAATTGGGAATTCTAAATGCTTAAACTATTCCTAACAGCTAAAAAAGAGCATGTTGAAAATTTTAATCTACACAGCATGGCAATGCAACATCAATAAGTTATTAAAATATAAATGCATGCACATGCCTGTGCATGTTATTTTTATATATGCAGGTGAAAAAGTACAACACAAAAATAGAATAATAAAGATATTTTGCAACAATTTCTGAATATAATTAAATCAGTGGTTTGTAAAAGGGCTTTTTATTATATGCAGTTACATTTTATTACTTTAACTGCAAGATAAAATGCCTTTTAAATTACAATGAAAAAGCTATTATTAAGTAGAATAATAATATCAATGCAATTTTAAAAACCTCAGCTTCCAAATATTTATTCCCACATTTAATAGCCCTCTGTGTATGCTGACTTCAGCATTAAAATTATTTAATCTAAACAAACTGTGAAGCTGTAACTATGCAACACCAAGTATGAGAAATTAATAAAAAACATTTTTTTCTTATATTTTCTGCTGTAGCTAAGCTATTATAACTTGACATTATGAAAAAATAAAATGAAAGTGTATAGTACAATCTATTATACATTCTTTTCAGCTGTATTTTCAGATGCACTTAAAAGCAAAAAAAAAGCACTAAACACTTCTGGCAGAATTGTGAGTACATCTGAAGAACTTATTCTAGGATGCAGGATTGCATTTCTGCGCTATTTCTTAGCTCGTTGTTTGTTATTTGGATCTTATCTTTTCTGTAAAGTATAAATAGGACAGCATAAAGCTGCACTTAGTAGCATGAAGTTGATTTACAATGAACCTGCAAAGGCTGAATATGCAAACCTTATCTTTGTAAGTGTCAGGGTCATAAGCAAAAGGATGTGCTGCTGTTGTGACTTTCCGTTTTTATGGTAGTCGAACCGTTTAAAACAGAGACGCATGATTAAACCTCTGCACAGTCTATTTTGCTACTAAATTAAGGCAAATTTGGAGTAGGAGACTCTCAGGCTGGTTTAGTGCAAATCACTGGGCAGTGCAAAGCAGTAAGGATAACCCTGTTGCTGCCAAAGCTATTTAAGGGAAATGGCACATAAAAGTCGTAACTACATGCTGGCAAACAACATCAAGAATGTCCTGCTACTGGTGGCCTAGTTATGGTGGCATCCTGCAATGGTTTAACATATCTGGCTCACCCTTATTTTGAAGTTTACTGATCTATAATGAAACAGCCTGAGGAAAGCCACCCCAGTGTACAGTCCAGACTGCAAGAATGAGCAAGTCTCCTCCGGCAAGCAAATTACTGCATTAGGTTGGGAATAGAGGGGTCATGTTTGCTGTGGAAAGGAAAGCAGCATCCTCCAATGCAAGGCAGTGCAAGTGGGATCTGTAGCACATTAAATGACCACCTAAATGCTTAAAGATTAAAGGGGTGGGTGCCCTGGTTACAAAAAAAACACGGAAAAAGCAGAGTTGCTGAACGCCTGCTTTGCTTCGGTGTTTACCAAGGGCAGCCCTTTAGAGTCCCAGGCCCCAGGAACAAGAGAGGAAGCCTGGAGAGAGGAAGACCTGCCCCGGGTTGAGGAGGACAGGGTCAGAGAGCACCTAAGGAAACTCGATACCCACAAATCCATGGGCCCTG
>VZSV01000105.1:2059990-2080113 GCA_013398735.1 Nothocercus julius
AGTACCTGAAGGGAGGCAGTGAGGGGGATGGCGCTGGCCTCTTTCAGTGGTGGCCACTGACAGAACTAGAGGAAACGGCCACAAACTGAAACACCAAAAGTTCCACAGGAACTTTAGGAAAAATTTCTTGACTGTGAGGGTGACAGAGCACTGGCACAGGCTTCCCAGAGAGGTTGTGGAGTCTCCTTCTCTGGAGACCTTCAAGACCCGCTTGGACGCAGTCCTGAGCCAAATGCTGTAGGTGACCCTGCGTGTGCAGGGGGGTTGGACTAGATGATCTCTAGAGGTCCCTTCAGACCTTAAGCATTCTATGATTCTATGATTCTATGAAATCAATTGGAATGTGTCTGTCTGTCTGTGCTCCTGGAGTATCCTGAGATGGTCCCTGTGTGCTGGGACTGCCAAAGCGGGGAGCAGAACAATATAAAATCATCTTTTGTCCTTTCTTCCTCCAGCTAGAGCTGTGACCCATCCAAGTTAAAATTTGAGGGAGACTACACTGCTGTCCACTAATAAGTTTAGTAGTTTCTGAAAAGAAATGTCAATCAATTTATCATTTCTAGGGGCTAGTCAGCAAGCTGAACAACATTTTTGAATCATATCCTATTAGAAAAATGTATGCTACTTTCAGAGGTTAATCATTGCAACTATAGTGCACAAAACAACATGCTTATCTTGTTGGATAGTTGTTACATTATTAAATAAGTTAATTAGAGAAAAACAACAATACCGAATAGTAATAAAAAATCCAGCAGGTTTTGTCTTTTTAGCCAATAAGTATATAAAGCAGAGTCAAAGTGTAATTACTATTGAGTGTTTTGTGTGAGGAGTCTCTTTCCATGACTTGCAAATCAAAATAATACAGTTGATAGAAAGGAAGTTTGGTGCATCCTGATTTCACGCTGTTTCCCCACTTACTTTTTTTTTTTTTTTTTTTTTTTTTTTTTGGAGCGGCTAACTTTCTGTACTCAATATGCCATTATTCACTGCAGGATATTTTTGGTATTTCTTTCATTAGCATATATATTCCAGTGATCATCATGCAGCTTTCTCTGGACTCTGTAAGTACAAGGTAAGATGCTGTGATGTTTTAGTTTTTTCACTTCCTTATTAACATAAGATACATTAATTTTTTGTAAGTCATTTCTAAATTTTTTTTTTTCAAAATGATATTAAGTATTCCAGTATCTAAATGGTATATTAAGAAAATCCTGCCTTATGGACTTCTACTTTTTGATTGGACTTTAGAGGAACTGAGAATCACTTATACTTCTAGCCTGCTCCCTAAACTTAACAATTATTATAATGTTCTGTAAGTTTAGGTTTAAATAGGATGCTTTTCCTCTTGAAACAAGAACTTGAAGCTTTCATTGGTTGAGTTGGATAAATTAAAGAGAACTAATCTTCTCTCTCTTTCACCCACACACTCTTTCACATGTACTCTCATTCTTTCACTCATCTAAAGAGAGAAATGGTTCTAAAAATACTACTTTCATGTATACGTATATGTATATGTGTATATGAGCTCAGCTACCAGGGCGTGAAAAAGGTAAAAGGCAAAAGTAAATCAGTTCTGTGTAAAGAAAAGCATTAGGGACTCAGTGAAATACTATGCAAAGACACCATCTATCTTCCTATGAATAGGGTAAAGTGGGAGATCCCTTCTCCTTCTGCAGATGGCTTAAGTGAAAGGCAAGAAGAAAATATAGAGTAGATTTGGTGTACTCAGAGCAATAGTTTATGGTATGGTAAAGGAAGGGAATAGATAAAAGAGAATATTGTGCAAAGATAGTCATGTAGAAACTTACTAAAAGAATTCATCAAGATTTTTTGAGTACTTGCTTTATTCTGCATTTTTTGAAAATGAGCATTTTCCCCTCTTTCACCTAATCTTTGGCCTTGGTCTCTGTTTTGCTCTCTATTCTAGACAAAGGTCTTGCAGCCTTTATCCCCAGATTTGCTTCTTCCTACTGGAACTTCTTTTCTTTTGCATTATTTTGGATATTCTTTTTCCTTTTGTTTCTTTGCTTCTGCCTTAGCTTTGCTATAAAAAATATTTCTTAATCTTCTTGTACTTACAGATAACTTTACGATGGACTTCAGTACTGTGCAATATTATCCTAAACTGACCATGTATCATGTATACAGATTTTTGGACTTGTGCATATACATTTGTGCATAGGTCATGCACACTCCTCTTATACTGAATGTAAAATAAGCAGGTTACTTTTTACTTTAATACCTGGAGTTTCTCCCAGTCACAGGAATATTCTGCAATGAGGCCATATAGTGAGTTTCTAGTTTAACTTCTGAAGTTAAATGATTTAAGAGCCTAATTTTAAAAGTCTTTCTTTTCAATTCAGCATGGCATGGTAGAAAATAAACTGAAGCAACACATAAGTTATCACGTTTTCTAGAACTGTTAGCCTGCAGTGAAGATTTACAGCTCCTGGGTGCAGCGAGTGTTTTCTCATAAGCAGCTTCTTTGCTTACAGAAGGGAATGCTTTGAGCTCAGTAAAGCTCCGCTCTCCACCGCCTGCTTGGCACCGGTTCTGTCTGCAGCCACTATTAGAAATTCAATGCAGGACCAATTCTCATTTCATTAGGAGAAATGAAAGGGCTTCCTTCCTTCCTCGCTCCCCCTCCCACATTTGCTTTGAGTGCTGTACGTATGTATTTGTGTTATGTATGGTTCTTTCTGTATCACTTTGTATTGAAGTAGGTCTAGTTAATGGAATATAGACTTGGACCTTTCATCATACAGATTTGAGCACCAAACCAATTTGTAAAGCTCAGATGTGTTCATGGGTAATTCACAATTGGAAAGAGAGTTGTCTTTAGTTTTCATCTATGAAAATACTAATGCAAAGAGTTCACCAGTCACTCTCCAGAGCTTGAAATGTAAATCAGCTCAAATCAATTACCTGCTGAATATTGCAACATGAAGAAAAGCTTTTTGAGCTAGGCATAGGAAATTGAATGCTATGATTTTATTCAGGATCCATTCCAAGGTCTCTGCTGAGATGGGATGATTTTTCTAGCAACCTGTTACAAAAAAGAAGAAAAGTTGATTATTTTTATGGAATTATATTTTTCCATTCATATGGTTGAGAAGACTGTGCTACTCCTCCTCCCATTTGCTGAAGCAGTGTTTTGGTAGATTTTAACTCAAATACAAGTTTTCTCTTAAAATACACTGGGATAATTTTGGTGATTATATACTGATGATTTAAAAAATATCTAAGAAGAATTTTTATATCTTGATTAAAACACACCTGAGTTTATACAGAGAGATTCAGAAGAGCCAAACCTATTGCAAAATTGGCTTTTCCAGAAACTGCCTGAGCAGTTAAAGGGAAGTTGTTTACAGAAAACCCTTTGTAAATTGTGAACAATAAGTAAAAGATTTTGTTTACAATACTTACTATCTTACACAAGGAAGAACCTGGATGTGACAAAAGGAATGCTAGAATGTAGAACTCTAGTTCTTGCATAGACGAAGAGTACCCCAACAGTGGGCACTACTTTTTAAAGTCAGCTGCTGTGAACCTGTGTTGCGATCTGTGCAGATGGACCAGCAATAGCAAGCATGCTGTTGTGTGTAATTGGTGCAGCAATTCGACTCCTGATTACTAGTTAGATTTTGGCAACAGAAAACTTGCAGATGGTGGCGTATGGAAGGCAGTGCATTGACAGTGACCACTGGCAGTAGTGAGTAATCCTTTTTTGTAGTAAGTTTATTGTCATTGTAGAAGCTATAACAGGACATTCACTTTCCCTTTGAATCACCGTCTCTTCCATGACTAAGGCTATGATCATTTTCAGCCCATGATGGTGAACAACTTTGGCCAAAATGAATTTTACTCTTGTGTAAAGACCTAGGAGAGTGCATGAAACTTTTAAAGCCATTTTCAAAGGAGTTTCTCTTGCACCTTTGCTGGTAAGCGGGAGGGAGTGCTTCCTGTGAAGTCGGCATGTGAAAAGCCTGATCTCTTCCATCTTCTCTCATTTAGTGATATTTCCATCTCAGAATCTAATTGTGCAGTCAACATGAAACACAGACATAAAGTTATGAAAGGTGACATCTTTATTTTATGACTGCTTATTTTATGCTATATCATATTCTTTTCACATCACTTTCTCTTACATATAAAATATTTCAATCAATGCTTTTTAGTAAAAAGGAGAATAAGAAGCCTAATTAGTTGCTTCTGTATTTCAGGGCAAATACCATTTATAGTCATGGTATAAAATCAATTTAGATTTTGATATTCTTATTGGAGGGACTCATCAAAAGCTTTCAGGGCCTGTAGCATAATTCCTTAGAGCTGTGAGGTTGGATGAACTGTCTAGAATTGAAATCCACACTCCTAGACTTGATTGCTTCTACCGTTCTTCAGTTTTTACTCAGACAGATGTGCTTCATAGTGTTCAGTGAGAAAGAAAGAAAAGGAGGTAAGGAGAGAACAACAGAGCAGAAAATTAAAGAAGGTGGGGGAAGGAGATCAGTTGTATCTTTTCTAATAGGATTGTAGTTTCAGGGGGAAAAAATGTAAAAAAAAAAACCTGAGATTTTTGCTTTCATGCCTTTAGCTGCTTTCATTGACAGCAGAATTTATTTAAGTATTTAGGAGAGGGCAGGAGGAGAAATGAAAAACAAAATATATATATATCTCTATATATATATTTAATGAACTATTGCAAACTTCAGTTTGGTTTAAAGTCATGGTTTCCTAGCAGAGTTAAATTTAAGATAAGCAGATCTAGAGACAATAAATAAGTACACCTAATTGACCATGCTGAAAAGGGTGGTGGTGCTGCTCATGCAGTCAGTAGGAAAGGAAGCTATTTCCCACTGAGAAACAGGGCATGTGCTGTGAGGTCCTCAAGGCTGGTCATTGATTTCAAACAAAACGTCACTTTTCAGTAGAGATGAGTAGCTAAGAGTTCTGCCCTTGACAGAGAGAAGGAAGAGGGGAAGGAAGGAGGGGCTTATGGAGGAGTTGAGGAGCTGAATGAAGAGCCTAGAAGTCAGCTTGTCTCCAGTGCAGAAGAATGGGACAGGTCAAGATGTGGTGATGGATGAATCTCACCACTTGCTAGCTAACTCTTTTGGGACATTAATACTTCATCATTGTCACCAACATATTGCAATAACATTAAACAGTTTGAATGTGGGCAGAAGAGAATTTCAGGCAGCTGCTGGCATCTTGATGTCTGTTTTTACATTTTGGACGGGAACACCTCACAGTAGTCCCTACATTTCTGGTCTCCTTGCACACACCCTGGATGCATGTCACTGATTACCCAGTTTAGGCTTGAGCATATGCTGTACTTTGTGTCTGATCGTTTGCACTGGAAGAAACTAAGAGACTGGTCACAAAAGGAACCCTGGCTTGTTATGGAGATGGTCTGCATGACTGTGGTGTAAGACTAGTGTGCTCTGTAGGCTGCTTTGTTTAGGTGCTTTGTTGTGCTTTGTTTAAAGTGGAATCACTAAAGGTAAGACCAGAATGGGGTCACTGAATTTATTTGCTTCTCTCCAAAATATTTGTGTGATGTCACTGTGACAAGCTTCTCTGTGGTAAGAGAGCTAATTTGTTTTGTAGCCTGAGTGTCAGCTTAAGCCTCAGGCTTTGAGTTTAATCATTGAAGAAAGATGACTGTTTGTGTTTCCCATGGGTTGCTGCATATGAGGTTGGGAGTTGCTGCATACACAGAACCATGAGGAGAGCTCTGAGCTTTGTCCATCACAAAAATCCAAAGATAAAGGAGGGTGCAAGTTCAAAATATAAATGAGAGGGGCTAAAACAAGCTTCCAATGCCCAAGGCCTTTAGTTTCATAGAAACTATTCAAATCGTTTGAATATTCTGTGTCTTCTTGTTTTGTTTTGTTTCCTCCAACACCACCACCACTAGAGTTTGTTTCCTGAATGAAAACTCTTAATTCTAAGAAGCATTAAAACTTGATGGTGAAACAATATCACTAAATCCAGTGATTGTATGTATATTCAGTGTATATTCTTTCTTTTTTTGTGTCTGTTAGAGCTTTTCTGGCTCAGGGTAGTGAGGTCACTCCTTTGCACTGGGACATGCAGTGAATATTGACAATGACTCTAGAAAGTAACATCAAATTTGTATTACACTTTTGACTGAGTCCTCCAGTTAGTACAACTGATCAAATCTAGGTCCATTTGCAAGTACTATACTTATGTCAGCAGAAAGAAGAGATTTGGCAGAGATTATCCCTCCAGCTTTAATGGCTAGATGGTTGTGCTGAGGCTTAGCAATCCATGCTAAGCATTTGGAGTTGAGCAAGTAGAAAGGAATCACCCCTTTGAGAAGAATAACTGTTTCGCTGATGAAATCAAAAGGCAGTGGGTAGAGGAAACCTAAGATAAACCTTTGAAGCAAAACAAAGCATTTTGGCTTTGCTGACTGGGTAATAAGACATATAATGTGTTAATGTAGTGAATTAGAACCTATGTGATTTGTCCAATAAGATACGTTTTGTAAGGCACCTGTCAGGTTGAACTTTTAAGGCAGCAAGAATTTTGGTAAGGTACTTCTGAGATCAGTTAGATATTCTCAGTGTGGAAGTGAAGTAAGTTAACATTTGCTGGGAAAAGATATCTCACAATATGGTTACAAAATTATGTAAATTTAAAAAGGCAACTTTGAAGGGAAGCTTTAAAGTGGGAGCTCTCATTATTTGTTAGTCACACTGTTTCTTCAAACCAAAGATATTCGGAACAACAACAAAAAAAAAGGATCACAGTAAGTTCTGCTTTGTGGACATGCATTTTTGCCTCTAGTAAAGGAATTTCTTCTTGACAAATTTGTAGTCATCTAGGATAGTCTGAAGTCTGACAAGCCATATAAGCTTATAAAAAATAAGACTTAAGTCAGATGGGTTTGGTTAATAAATAACATAATGGTTAATAAGGGAAATGTATTTTTATGGACCACAATATTGAAATAGAATAGCTTTATACTAGAGTCTAACCCAGTCATTGCAATGTGGGCACAAATTATGATTATCCTGCCTTTTTTTTTTCTTTTTTTTTTCCTTTTCTTGTCCATGCTGTCTTAAAGCACTGTAACTGCCAATTTATATTTAGTGACTTATTTTCTAGGCATATACATTTGTTTTTAGGTAACATGCTGTGTCCACTTCTGATTTTCTTGTTTCTGTATATTATTTATAAATTACAATTAAATATAAAGTGCAAATTCTTTCACTGGTCTACTAATAATTCCCTACCAAAAGAATTGTTTTCTGGAGGATACCACAGCAGGAATTTCTTCTTTCTAATTATATAACACCAAAGGGTAAACCTCCTAGTGGTTAATTTATGTGCAAAGACTGCTTTAGTTTAGGTGTTAAATGATGTTTTAGCACTTAAGGCTAAATTAGTTCAAATTAATCGTGTTTGCATAACTGTTGACAATTGTTATGACCTCTGGCTTAATCTTTAGAGATGAGTGTGTTTAGTCTTCAGCAGTAGGTTTTAGTTATCCGTAATTAACAGTGAGAATAAATTATAAGTCAATGGGGAAAAATAGCCAGTAGAGCAGAGATACTTACACTTGTCTATCCCATTGAGTGGAAGAATGAAGGACAAAGGTTAACTCTGGGCAGTGAAGTGACTACATTTTCAAATAGATTTTAGTTTTCAAAAAATAGAAGCAGACAAGTTGAAATTTAAAACTGTTATCCAGAGTAATCAGTGAAATTCTCTGTGAATTGGGTAACAATTTTCCTGTATAACGCTTGTTTTTTGTTAGTTTTGCCTGAAGTAGGGCTCAGTTTTGTTGGATCCAACTGGGTGAGGAAGTTCATAGTTATAGCAGAGAGGAACTTGCTCAAAATTATAGGAAAAAAGGACCGGTGAATGGGATGAAGCTGATGGTGACAGTGATTAATTTGTGAATCCTTTTCTACACCTGTCCAGCCAATAAGAAATTCCAGTAAATTTGAAGTAAATCTTCCTTGCAGGAACTGAGCATATGACTATAATGATTAGAGCACAGTGATTTATTTATTTATTTTTCCAAGACGAAAGCTTTGCTAAAAAAAGTTTCCTAATCCATTCACATGTATTCTTCTAGAAATCTATGTAACCATTTCTCTCTCTGTTGTCCACTAATAGAAACACCAATATATGCTGAGCACCAGTTGTTAAGAAAATAGGGCTTTTGCTTTCTTTTTTTGTGATAAATATTGCAAATAAAAAATCTTCCTAGAAGGGTTTTTATTACTCTAGATTTCTGCCAGTGACACAAGTAATAAACACCTAATTCTGTATTATCAATTAGATCATTAAGTGTATTAAGAATCATGACCTTAACATCACAAGCTTCAAGCATTCGGAATGAGAGTTTTTCTTAAAGCATCACTGTAATTTTTAACAAAATATTGTGAAGTCACTTGACTTTATGTTGCTTTGGGGAAGGTGTTAGGAATGGCAGTTTGTTAGTGTTAGTAATACTTCTGTGATTACATGAAAGGTTCCTTGTTACTGACAATTAATTAACCCATCACAAAACGTTCCTTCTTTTAGAATAGTTTAGAATAATGTTTTTCTGTCATCTTCAGTCTTCATGTGAAGCAAATTTTGTGATGCAGATGTCCTGGAAAACATGTTTTGCTTCATTTTCTTGTGAATGTGATGTTCCAAATAATCTCAGAACAGCCAGGTTTTTGGCAAGGTATTTGCTTGATCTCTGTCTTTTTCTTTTCTTTTTCTTTCNTAGTATGTATCGCTGATGATTATTTGCATTTTAAGATATTTATTTGTTCTCTGCTTTTGCCATGGAATTTTAGTCCATGCTTGTGTTTCCTCTGCCAATTCATGTATTATACTTAGTTATCAATGGAATCAGTGGGTTAGCGGAATTAGTGGGTTATTGTCTGACTGCATTATGTAATATGCAACTTCAAAAATCAAAATTTTAAGGTTGTTTAAGTGGCAGGCTGACAGAGGTGTTTTCTGCATACCTAAAAATATGCTGAAGAATGTGTGCTTTGAGGAAAACAAAGACTTTATCACTAATCCGATTAGATGAAAATGCAGTTTTATCAATTCATACAGGTTTACTACCATTCCTTATCTGTCCAAGTGCCCCTTAGGCATGGATGATTTCCATGATGTTTTGTTTTTCTTCCAGTCAATGCCTTATTTTAATTCTGCTGTTCTTCCTGTGTCTTGTTTCCCTTCTGACCTACCTCATTGCCTGATTGCCAAATACTGCTCTATAGCTTTTGTGTTGACTCACTTTGTTTGCTTTGTGCTACAGCAGTTCCACTGTAGATGATTCCTATTCCTATAATCAGGCCTTTCTGCAGGCATCTGGAATTATGTCCATTGCAGCTCAATCCTTGTTCTTTTTTTCTCTCAAATCAATTAATAAAGCATTGTATTTATCAAAAATGTGTGAAGCCTCTTCAGCCATGTTGAATGGACATCTTTTGGAAGGATATGTCTGTTTTCTGCAGAACTAATTATACCAAGTGTATGTTACACAGAAACACAGTAATGGTCAACACTAAGTTACATGCAATTGTGTAACATCATTCATTCTGTATTAATTGGTATCAGCATACATATTTTGTTAAGTTACCTGGTTAAAGGCTTGTTACAATAAGCATAAAGACCTAGTGAGCATCAGAGGAATAATGACAGGCCAAGATATCAAAGTAATCTAGCTGGTGAAAAACAAAAGGAGCATGCTGAATTCGCTATGCTCAGAGATGAAGAAAGGGGAAAGCTTGCACCTCTGTGCCTGGCGTTAAATGCACCAAGATGAGTCCAGGGGAAAATTTTCTGAAAGCAAAAGGCAATAATTTTTTTTTCTGCAAGTTTGCACTTGCAGTTTGCATTGCAAGTGCTTAGGACTTACAGGGGCATAAGACCCCTGAGATGTTTAAGGGAAGGGCCTAACCAATGGGAGGGAGCAAGGTGGACCAGGGAGAGCCAAGTATAAAAGGAAGAAAATAGAGAGAAAGGGATTGAGAGAAAGGCTGGTTGAGTGTAAATAAGTTGCTGGTCAGTATGCTTGTTTAAGGGTGCCCTGTGCTTGATTACCACGGTCTGCGCCTTCTGTGTGACTGATGCACTGGCTGTTCAGTGCATGTGTGGATGCCTTCACACTTCACCATAGACCAACCATCAGGTGTAATAAGAGGCCTGAGTGCCAACAACTCATGTGGGCATAAAACTCGGAGTCAGGATTGTATCTGGGAGCCAGCTCCTGAATAGAAAAGATTGTCTAAACTGAGCTACTGGAAGGAGACACAACATGTATACACATGTGTGTATGTGTGTCCCTAGCAGACTCAGCACTCATCAGTGAGAGGAAAGAAGGATCAGGGTTTGTGCTCGTGTGAGTGCTCTCTGCACGTGGATGCTGGTAAAGGCGCTATTCTGCCTGTGCTGGTCTTTGTGACTGACTCCTGTGTGCATATGCAGAGATACACATATAGGATGTATGTCTGGAAATACTTGGCCAGCCTTGCTCCTGGCTGTACCGGGAAACATGAAACTACTCCAGCCTCTCATCAGTCCCAGCTCTTGGGTACTGAAGCCCACAGGGTTTGCCATCCTCTAGCACTGTTCATTTTCAAAAGAAAATTAATTAGAATAAATATATTTAAAACATTATTCTATGTTTGTTACAACTGGTAACTCCATTTTAATTTGTATGTATAGTACAGTGCAAGCATGCACTAGTCATAGGTTTTGTTAAACTGAAAAGTTATTTAGAGTAAACAGCAAAGTTTGCTAAAGAGTAGCAAGTACTAATGATTTTTTTTACTTACCTTACTGTGTTAATAGGCTTTGATTACCCTATGCTGATTGCTAAAAGGAGACTTTTTGAATACAAAAGTCATGTGGACTTAATTCAGAAAAAAAAAAAAAAAAAAAAAAAGTAATGCAAAAATTGAGCTTTGCTTGATGGAAAGTATAAAATGAGGATTCCTAGAGAGACAACAAATTACCTGAGAATAATTTGGCTAATCAGTGAGCCATTGAAAATGGTGCTCCGCACTTTAGTATTCCTACAGCTTTCATGCATGTTTAAGTATTTTAATTGGAAGAAATACAGATTTTTGCTGCCTGGTGTTTTTACTTGCTGTTTAGCAGTGGGATATGAATAGATTGCAATATATGGACTAATAATCTAAATAATAACATAGCTATTAATCCAATATTCTTGGGAAAAGAAATGATACAAGTTGAGTGTATTCCTGCCTTTGCTTCTCAGTGAGTTATCTACCTATAAAAATTATGTTGAATTACTGCTTGCAAAGGAGGAATTGACCACATAGGGTATGATGCTATTATTTGATAATAGTGGGCTCTCTAATCTACAAAGCAAAGACATAACAAGATCCAACAGCTGGAATTTTAAGTCAATAAAGTTCAAACTGGAAGAAAGGTGAAAACTGCTGACGGGACAAGCAAGTATTGGAAAATATTGCTAAGAGACAGGGCAATGTCTCTTTTTCATTTTCTTGTTTCATGACTTTCTTCCTAAGGAATATAATCTGATTTGACTCATATTCAAATTATATGAGAGATTTTACACAGTCTATGTAGGGCATAGGATCAGGCTAGTTTAACAGAAGAAAATACCAGTTGTGAGCCTTGTCTGTCTTTCTGTCTAAAATTTCCAGGCAACTCCAAAAATGCATGAAAAGATATCTCAAAAAAATTAATTGGCTGGTAGGTCACAGTGTAACAGTATTTAGCTGAATAGCTTCTCCATAAGCCGTAGAGGGATAGGAAGAGGCGTTTTTCAGTTTAACTAGGAAGAGTATGTCACTGGTATATTTGTTCCTGGCTACTGTCTCTTTCTGCTGGAATCACGACTTCCTTGCTGTAAGCAAGCTGGTGAAAAGCCAGTTGCTGCTGTCAATATGTTTTTAGTCCTGCTTATTCTGGGGAAAAGATTACTCTCCAGTATCAGTGAAGGGATCATGGATGTTGCTCAGACAAGCCGAGATAAGACAATATGGTGGTGTTTGTTGAACTGCAACTCCAATAATGTTCTGCAGTCTGCCTACATCACATCTGATCAGCTTCTGAGTGATAACTAAAAAGAGAGAAACTGTGATCAATGTGTTTTGCAGTACGTCTGTGCTCTAGATCAATGCCTGCGTGCAAAAGAATGCATCACTGAGAGGTATAATTTCTTTTAGGAAGTCAGAATGTTTCTTTTATGTTTTCATTTTTAGGATATCTTGAACAAGTTAAAGGTTTGCTCAATTTGAGTGTGATTTAGAAGGCACACAGATTTTGGTATAAATGTGCCCTAAATGTACTTCAAGTTGATTCTCTTATAACTAATGTAGATTGCTCAAGGAGGAGGATATGATGGATACTTTTTCAGCCTTACCTTGCAAAGACCAAACTTTTAATGTGGAAAAAGTGATTTACAGATATCTTTTTGCCATCTACACGTCTGTTTTGTGAACACATTGCTATAAAAGGAAAACATACAGAACATCCGCAGTTCAGAAGGAGCCTCCGAAACAAGAAAGAGGCAGTCAGGGGTGCTGTTTGTATGGTGTACAGATCAGGCAAACCTTTATCAGATTAATACCATATTAGACTCTGATCAAGATTTAAAGTATTTTGAATAATAAACTTGCAGACATGAATATAGATTCATAGATACTTAGTCTAAGACTAGAAGTTTATATCAGGTCTGGATCTGGCCAGGCCCAGCATAACAGATGGTCCTTTTTATAAATACAGACTGCATATCTTAAGCAGTAATATCTATTTTTTTTTTTAAAAAAAAAATGTATAAAGAATCCTATGGTGATTAAGTTCCTTTTCTACAGATAATGGCAACATCTGATACAAAATACAGAGTAATTGTACTTTTTGTGATAAAATGAAGCACAAAGAATAAGAAAGAAAAGCAAATGCAGTGCCTGTCAGAAATAGATGACAGAGGAAAGGTAATAGGAGGAAGGATTTCAGTTAAATTATATGCTTGAAAACACATGGCTAATAGATAGGGAAAGATACATCAGTTACATTAATGCCGATCAATAATTGGTCTTTACAAAGAAGGATAAGAGACAAGTGTGCACCATTAATGAGAAGGAATTAAATACAGTCAAGGAGTCAAAAACATGTATCATGAAAAGTGAATAGTGTGATTGAGTGATGAAACAAATCAAAGTTCCCATCAACATGGTTTTGTGGTCTTGCTAATGGTGACTTCTTAGCTTTCTCAGGAAAGAAGAATGACCTTGCTAAAGAAATAAATGTGCTTTATTTAAAGTAGAAAATGAATAGCTCCTTAAAATTCAAAACAAATTCTTGTTTCTAAAGCTAAGAAGTTGTTTGTTATCAGGTGCCTAAAGGTGTAAAGGTGATGAATACAGAATGTACTTGGAAAAAAATTTTGGACATCTGTAACTAGTGAAGCAGAGTGAAATCATTTAAAAAAATAAATGAGGGTAAGAAATAAAGTCACAGATTTCAACTACTTAAAGGCTAATAGATGAGGAAGACAGTTTAGTCAGATACTGAAAATGGCAACAACTTTATTTGACTAAGGTTTTCCTATTGTTGCACAAAAGGAGGAATGAAATAGCACAGAAACAAATAAATTCATACCTCAATCCTCTGTGAATAATGAGGAATTGAAAACATAATGGATAGAATAGCGAGAATTTTTTTTTTGAAGTTTGCATCTCTACAAGGAACAAAAGAGAAGGTACCAGAAAAAAAGCCAGTTTTGTTACTCTACAGTGAAAAAAATTTATATCTCATTTCCATGAATAGCAGTCTTAATTTTTCTTACTGTAAAGCATGGTGTACATATAAAATTTGACAACAGACATAATAGCACTGAACTGGTGAGTCAAACTCTTAAGGAAAATAGAATTTAATTTTCTTGAGCTCTGTATTGCATTGTGTCGGGTTCAAATACCTGCTTCTGCTGCCCATAGATCCAGGCCTCTGATTTACCTATTATGCTCCACAGAGGATTAGCTCTTATGTGAGGCAGCCCTCTACTATGAAAAATGTGGAAAGTCTTGGTTCCCACCATGTTCCATTCTAAAACGAAAACATCTTGATTTGAAAAAGCTCCTGGTTTGCTTTTAGTGGACAACCCCCAAGACATAGGGTTTCTGCACACCTCTGTTCTACGAGGGGTCATAGTTCCCCTTGCTGCTGACAATGGAAATGACAGTGTCTAGAACTTCACACACATAAGGTTTTACACTGTGGGTTAGAAGTAGGAACAAATAGTAACTGAAGAGATGAGTCCACAGGACTGGCTAGTTAAATACTCCCTGAAACATGCATTAAGAACTTCTTCCTATTCTTCTTGTAAATTAAATGCTTAGAGGGAGGGTAAAATCAGGATTTCATGCAAAGTTTCCTTTAAATAAATCAGCAACAAGCTTTATATTTAGGGTATTTTTTTTTTATTTGTTCTTTTTTTTTCTTTCATTCTTCCAAATGTCTTCAATACTTTCTTTGAAATTTTACAAATTAATCTTCCAAAGGATGTGCTCCTGGATAAACCAGTGTTACCATTTCTGAATGCTGATGTGATTTTTCCTCCATCTGTGCAGCAATAACCATTTTACAGAGGAGAAGGGAGGTCAACAGCCGCTATTGCATCTTGAACAGTGGGTTGTTTTCTCTTTGAGGGCAAGTGTGTGCTCACAGATTTATACTGTAATTGACTTGCTGTCCTTCCCCTCTCTCCTTTTTTTATTATTTGAAATTTAGCAAATTGCTAGCTATCATCTTTACGTGTTTGTGTTCACCTTTTGTCAGACCATGACTGCAAAATGCTTGATGTCAAAGAACAGTTGGAACTGCAAGGCACAAGGGACTGCAAACCCTTCTTGCCAGTGGCCACGAGCTCCTGAGCATTCTTGCTTTTTCTTCTTCAGGCTAGAATATCTTCCCTACCTGCAAATAAGAAGGTCAAAACACATTTTTTTTTTTCTCTGCTGTCTTTGTTCTGTATCCTCAGATTATAAGATTAAGTTGTATGTGTTTGAATAGCTAAAGGTTACTGCAGATCATTTGCAAGGTTAAGTACTTAGGAAAATTTCTAAATTCCTACGTTCTGAAACCTGAAGTTCTCTTTTTTGTTCTCTCTCCCTTTTCCTCCTTGTTTCACTGATGCTAGTAGGAGCTATTATTGAAATTAATCAGCTGAGTACATTGCAAGCATCACTTGAATGATTCTTACTGTGCCTCATCAATGGACATAAACAGTTCCAACTAGATCAATAATTGGTGTTAATTACAATAGTAGCTTTTATGATGTGGACACCTGTCTACTAGATGCTGGACTGAAAACAACAACTTTTTTTTTTTGTGCAGCTCTCAGAACAAATATGAGCTGATAATGATTTACATTAACTTCTGAACTGAGCTGGATTTGAGCCAGTAGCCAGTAGACGATGTCCAAATCCCATCTCTAATATTGTTTTTTTGTTCTAGTGGGGAGATCTGCTTAGAAAAGTCTTTAATTAAATTCTTCATATGAGTCTTCGTTCCCATGCTTGATCACTATATTAGTTTTTAAAAACTGCATCTGAATAGATAATAGAGGAAAAAATGCAGAACAAGCAAAATCAATACTCAGGGGAAAGAATTATGTATTATAGCTATATATCTGCATATAATGCAGATATGTAGGATTCAGGATGACCTTCAAATTAAACTGTAAGAAATCTAATACACATATAGAAATGATATCATCTTAGATTGAAAGAGGTAAATGAGAGTTAAAGGAGGAAAGAATTCTTAACTGCATGTAATTCTATGTCATCACCAATAGGTTGTTTTCCTTTTACTAATAGCTATATTTCATTTTAGTGAGAAGTCTGTTCTGCTCAGATAGGAACTCTTTGGATTCTGTTGGGAAGTAACTATTGCAGTAGAAAGCAATGAAAGTTCTTCTGCAGTAAACCCAACATTGTCTGCAGGATTTCAGCAAAACCAAAAAAAAAAAAAAAAAAGTGATACAATGCAAGATAAACACATTAACTCTTTTCTAAGGTTGCAAGAAGAAAACAATAGAAAATGGAGATAGGAGTAAATGGTAGTGAGGTACAAAATTAAAATTTTAATAATATTAATCATAAACTTATACAGGCTCTTGAAAAACACTTGGAGGGAGGAAATTATATGTAGTTGCAGAATATATCAAGATATAATAATCACAGTCATATTTTGTTGGAATTCACATTTTATGAGGGGTTAACCAGGTCTATTTTTATGGGAAAACAACACGTAGACAAATTTTGTCTCTTTGAACTGTACGCAGTTAAAGCTACAATAGTATTTCTTGTGATTATCGACATGGCTATTATCAGCAATAATTGGGAAGATAAATGAAAGACAAATAACCCTCCAACCTTCTATTCTGATCTAATCCTAGAAATATCCCTCAGTTTTGCACATCACCTATAGGCAGCATGTAGGTAAGCATGCTATCAGGTCATAGAAGGCAACAAGTTTTTTTTTGTTTTTTTTTAAATATGTATGTATGTGTATGCATCAGATGGGAGAAATTTTGCACTACTGGCCAGGACCGGAAAGCTGACATTTGCCATGAAAATAGCATTGCATGAAGAGAAATATGCTGAAATATGAGCTTGGCAAAAAGCTTCTAATGAGCACGGGAGGTCGTAATGCACCTGAGCGCGTGGCTGGCTCTTCTGCTCAATGACAAGTGGAAGAAGGGTAAGCAGCAGAGGTCCTGCGCTGCTTTGGTGTTCCAGGAAGTACGAGAAATGAAAGTAGTCCTAGCATTTCTGCACATTATTTGTTTTATGTTTTTGGGCTGAGGAATGCTGCACTGCCAGAGGAACTCCCTGCTGTGGATCTTGCAGCAGGATGAGTATTCCAGAAGGAGCTTTTCCTTACAATGTAATAGAAGAAAAGAAACCACTTGGCAGTCATCCCTATATACATTTGTATATATTTTCTTCTTTTAAAGGCAACCTCTGGAAGAAACTCTTGCTGGGGCAAAAGGACTAAGGAAAGAAAGGTACACCAAGCTAGCATGAGGCTCAAACTATCCAAAATTCTTGACAAATTTAAATAATTATCATTATTCATTTTTCCTTTGGATGAATTTTTTTATATGTTCATATGTATATATCAAGGTCAGGGTGGTAGGACCACACCTACTAACTAAGCTGAACTGTTAACATGGGCACTTGAAGGGATGGCTTTATCACAGGGATTATATTTTTTCTTTTCCTCAATCTTATCTAAAAATCAGGACCAATTTGACGCCTTGAAAGTTTTTATTTCTTTTTCTTTTTTTCTTTTTAAATAGCATTGCTCACACATAATTGCATTAGGCAAGATCGGGCTTAAGAATAGTCCTTAATGAGCATAGTACATGTTTTACTATATTACTGTAATTCTGCAATCTGTAATATGAGAGCTGTTCTATTTAAGAGGAAAAATGTTCTATATTAAGCCTATTTATTTTTCCCAGGGGTTTTGTCTTGAGCAACACATTAGGTCAAACTTGAAAACATAAATTAAAGCAAAGCATACTTTGAAGGAATCTTTACAAATTAGATTACTCTGGACTTTTACCTGCATCTTCAGTTTTGACATGTTCTAATTCTCAGTAGGAGAAATAGTTTTTTTTTTCATGAAACTATGATTAGCTTAAATGTCTACAGCTGGATTTTGTACTACACGTTGTATTTTATATTTGGGGATATTCTTAGTAATGTCTACTTGTTTAGAAGGGTACTAAGGTACTACTTGTAGCTCTTTATATTTGATTTGTTTTATAGCTTCAATCTCCTAAGACTCTGAAAGGCAAAGTCAGATCGAAGAAATTTGGATAGGGATGAATAAATTTTATTTTGACAGCTTGTTTATTTGCTGAGAAATGTAAGTTTCAACTGACCAAATAGTTTGCAATTTTATGCTGAATTTTATGCACCTAGGTTTTGCACTGTTGACAGAGCAACACTGGAGCATTTTCCCAAATTGGTTGTAGTTACTGCAACCCTGGAGGGAAGGATATACATTTTGAATTTAGAGGCAATACTGTATGGAAAACTCTTTGTTGAGGTCATTCTACTTGATGTAAAAAATCTTGTTGAGTATTCACTGTTTCTGGGAGTATGTGAGCATGGCAACACACTGTTAGGCTGTGTTACTGCACTGGAAAGTCATTTTTTTGGTTGAAGTGAAATTCGTTTCTTTTAACACTGAACTTGCTCTTAGGGTATCAAAAATGCTGGATATGAGTCCCTGCTCCAGTTACTACTGTATATGATATTTAGGCAGAGCAGGATAAATACTAGAGCAAGATTTATGCTAAACTTCCCTATTACCTTATGGTTAGAAAGTTCTCCAGGAAAGTGAAAAACGTGGAATTGTATATCCTCCAAAAGAGAAGGTAACTAAAATTGTGCTTCTAAGTCCTAGCTGAACAGCAGAAACACTTAATTACTGGGTAAAAAGAAGCATAAACTACATCGTTGTTTGGAACCAAAATACCACTTTCCATGCTTTTTATTTGTTACAGATTCTGCAAACTGAAAAGTTTAAGTTGATAAGAGAAAAAAAAAAAGATTTTTTTTTTCCAAAGAAACTGTGTGGAGCAGGCAAATGAAAGCTGAAAAAATGATGTCTGAGCTGATAAAAGAAATAGTCGGTTACATGCAAAATAATAAAAGTAAAATTTATACACTGAAGAGATTTCATTTGAGTTTCCTAAGGTCTGCATACCCTTTCCTTGTAGAATAGCTAATTTGTTATTTACTTCCATATAGATAATAGTAATAATTGCAGGAGTTATAATGTGTTCTTTTTTTGTTTGTTTGTTTTATCTCATGTTAAATTACAACAGAAATACAGCAAATTTTAAAAAATCTTTTTTAAATATTACTTTCTATAATTAATCTTGATATTCATGGAGAAAATCAAAATTTAGTTAAATTTACCTTTCTGTTGACAGTGGAGAATCATATGGTTAGAAATACCTCAAGTTATTTCTCAAGTTATTTGAACTCAGCCTTTTCTATTTGACTGAATTAGCATTGGTTTAAAGTCAAAACAGATTTCTTCACTTTCAAATAGAATAGTGCAAGATTTATTGCAGATGGCACACAAAAAAGGACGTAAGCGCTGGAAGTCTGCTTTAATAGATCAGTTATCCATAGCTTCTTTATTTTAAATAGATGGAGGGTTGTATTCTGCCTTTCAGGTCATTTCCCTTAATTTGATCTTGACTTAGCACACTTATTTGAAGAAACCCAGCTACCTTTCTGGGTATCCTACCCTGTGCTATTTTTGTTGGCCTGTGTCACAGCCATCACCTGCATGTTCCCAGCTGAAAGTAAGGGTGTCCTGGTCAACCACCCTAGGAAGCTATTAATGGTCTTGGGACAGAGAGACCCTTCCCTGGTAATGAGTGTCTTTCCGCAGTATTTTTTTGGTGTTGCCAAAGAAGTACTTTATGCTCTCACTTTCTTAAGCTACTACTTCTAGGTTTGCACCTGCAGCCTTTAGGCCTTCAAAATATATCAGATGATACCACTTAAACAATCTGATGTTGTAACCATTCCTTGACTTGTGTCAGCCTGTATTCTAACTACAAAGAAATGGAGAAATGCCTTTTCCCTCTGCCCATTTTCTCAGTATATTCATCTTGTCTGGAGTTATTTTTGAGTATACACATTGCAGAGCAACAGCACCAGTGGCTCCTTGTGATAAATAACTATTAAGAATTCTGTCCAACCAGAGGTCCTAGCCAATAACGGTGGTGTGAATTAAAGAGGACTCACATGCTTATCAGTGGGAATTCAGCTGAGTAGTGAACTCTATTACCAGCATTAGCAGTTTGAAAACGGAGGTTGCAAAGTGATCGTCATCCTTTTTAGGCACAGATTTCAAGTGAGGTGACAAATTCACTGAGCTATATTATTCATGCGAATAGAGCGAGTTCTTCCATTTTACCATGGCATGACGGATGAGCCAGTAAATTTATTTTTATGGCACACAAGTGCTCAGTAATCTGCAAAAAGTATTCTGGGCTAATGCCAGGACTACCTGTCTTATGCCGAATGAAAAAAAAAAAAAAAAAA
>VZSV01000105.1:2080333-2115507 GCA_013398735.1 Nothocercus julius
ATATGGTGTACTTTTAAAACATGAAAAAAAGCTGGCATTTCTCTCCCCGAGTATAGTGAATCAAAATGCTAGTATTAAGTGTGCAACCGCAGCAAAGGCTGTTGGAAATAACTGTTTTAAGACATGGTTGATTTTAGTCTACCCAGTTCAAGCTAGAAAAGCTTCACATTTTTTTAATGGAATATTCCTTGAAGAACATATCAGAAAGTTGAATAAAAAGTACTGTATCAGCAAAGACTTAAGAAGCAGTTTCACCTATTTCAGCTAGCCATCTGAATAAATTCTGATTTTAAACCCTCTTATTCTCTAGAGTCTTTTTCTCAAACAATCACCACATTTATTCCATGCCATTGCACTGTGCCTTTTGCAACAAAAAAAAAAAAAAAAAAAAAAGGAAAAGGAAAAAAATAGTGCCACTTGAGAGTTACAGACTCAGCATTCTCCTAAAGGATGGAAAATCCATTTGATGCATGCTCTTTTTCTCTGTGTCTTCTATATACCTATAATAGTTTCTATTGAAGCGTGGCTTTGTTCGGTATTAGCGGCCATGTGATTCTTGAGGAGAAACCTCACTTGACTCCTGATCCTTTGACTCAAAATTCCTTTAGAATACAATACAGAATGCTTGTAGGATTCAGAGGGTGATAGATGCATAGACAATCATGTGCATAAGAATCCTCAAATTGGGATCAAGTTGCAATATATCTAAAATTTGACTGTTTTGCTGTTTCCTTCCAAAGCTGGGAATGCCAATTAGTTGTAAAGTACATAATGACTGAAAAATCTGCCACATTTGGGTTGGCCACTTTTAAGGGCTAACGGTGGCCTTTTCAGCTTCTGAATGCAATTTAATTTTGTTTCTTGTTGCTATATATTAACATTTGATCTGAGCTACTCTGAGCATCTTTTGTATCTTTCACACACGTATGCAAATATGTGAGTGTACATATACAAAAATTGATTAGTATATACATGTCTACATAACTGAACATTAAAGCTTGAAAAACTCTTGTTCAGAGAATAAATTAGGGATATTTACTTATTTTTGAACCTAATGAATTTCCATTTGTCTAAGATATACTGAAATAAAAATGATAAAGTCCTTTGAAATAAAGGATGGTAGAGGCAAAAATACATATTTTTTTGATTCTCAATTGAAAGTTTTTCATTGCAAGCTTAAATTTCATTTTCTTCCTCTAAAAGAAATATTCAATATTTTCTTCAAAGGAGAATGAGAGAAAAAATGGCAAATATGCAAGAAAATTCCTCCTTTCCTCACACCGAAAATGTGAAAGCATGTGAAATTTGTAGTATCCAGAATCTCAACATTTCTTTTATGTGACAGACATAACTCTTTAGAGCATTCGACCCTATTTCATTAAACTTATAAAATGAGCCAAACTCATCAACTTCTTGATATGTAACAGAATTTTCATGGAATCTCTCAATATTCATTTTTTTTCCCAAACTGTTCAACTGCACCTGTGATAAAAACAGGATTTGCACACAAGAAGTAGAAAGAATTTCACCCTTCAGAGATGAAATGAAAGTACCATAATAAAACTCAAGAGAAAAATATTAATTTCAGCACAGGTTAGAGATGATTATCTTGTTATTCTATTTTTTTTTAACAGATAAAGTTAATGAATAACTATTTTGCAAGTTGTTATATTTGTGTTAGCCTAGGTGACTAAAATATGTTGTAGGTATCAAGAAATACAGACTTTATCTAGTCCTAGCAACAAGGACAGATCAAAAAAAAGTATGTCTTTTATGTTTTTTAGCATTATCATTGAGAACTGTATTACTGTATTTTGTTACTTGTATATATCTGTAGGATTATGTTATGTCTGGTTTTTAAAACTGGCTGAACAAGTGATAACCTGTAATTCCATAAAAGAAGAGAAATATTGATTTTATAAACAAGCTATGCCTAAAAATAGGAGTGCGAGTGCTTATCTATTTTATATTCCATTAAAAATATGTAGTAATTAGGAGAATGTGTGGGAAGGGGAAGGGAGAAAGGAAATTTATTTCTGATATATCCTTAATGATATTTTCCATTCCTTTTTTAATACCTGCTAGAACTTGAAGAAGGAGAGGATGGCATCATTTACCTACTTAAATGGCTTGCAAATTACAGTTAAAGATTTGATCTGGCCTTTCAGCTGCAGAGTGGGCATCACTCAATAGTAATTTCACTGTTAAGAAAGCTTCCAGCTATTTTGTGACAATAACTTCTAAAATTGTGTGTCTTTTAAGACATTTTTCGTCTTTGAAATCACTTCTCATGCCTTAGTTTTCTCTGGCATGGACCTTATATTTGAAGGTATCACTGTGAATAAAAATGAAAGCATTAGGCTTTACAGGAAAGAAGAAATAGGATGGCCAAAGAAAACACATCATGAATTTAATACTGATGACAGCTAAAATTAGGCCTAGCTAGAGAGAAAGGATGTAGCTTCCGCCCACTAAGTTCGACTGGTTAAGTTTATTCGGTTGAATGCTTTTTAAATGTCAATGACAATTCTAAAAGTTTATGCTTAAATGGGGAAAAAAGATATTAGTTTTTGAATTTGGTTAGTTTTTGAATTTTGAACTTTTATTAAGTTGCAATGGAAATAGATTTTATCCTTTGGCTTATCATTTACATATCCAGATTCAGATCTCACAGACTTCAGCAGGAGAAATATCTGCATCTAAACATTAAATCAAATATTATAGGTTGTATAAAAAGTAGAACCATTGTAACTCCTTACTTTTATTCCTCTGATGTGTATTTCATGAATGCTTATAACTAGGTTGCATGAAAGCCTTACTTGAAAAATCCAGTGCCTATTTTAGGTCAGATTTTAATATGTTTGCCATAAAATCGTTACATCTAATACCCTACCTGTGCTGTGAAAAACCCTCATTTTGTGCAGCCTGGGATTTTGGTTCTGCCCAAATCCCAGACCACACATAGAAAAGCAATTTGTTAAAACGAGGTTTACCAAACACCAAAATGTACCTATTTGCTTTAGAGTTTTTTTTTTTTCCTCGATATGAATTCACCTTAAACTAAGCAAATTTGTGTGATGGGATACTTTGAAGTCTTATTTGTGTGAGTCTTGAAGCTGTTTACTGTCCTGATTAAAAAATTGCCACAGTACTAAACACTTGCCAAACATTTATTTCCAGCCTCAGTGACAGGTTATCCTATATTACAACATTTAAACTGGCCTCAGTGTTTATTCTCCTAAAGTAAGTCTGTCTTTTCAAAATAAGAATAATAACCATGCAGTAGTTCATGTGACTAAAATAGTGTTTATGATGAAAAACATAAAAGGCAATAAGGCCAAAATATAGATCTGGAATAAGATAATAAAGTTAGACTGGCTTAGTCATACTTACATTAGACCTGAATTTGGCTGGGGGAAAAAAAAAAGGCTGATTCTTCCAAAGCAATTCATGATGTACGCTCGTGTTTTCTGTTCTGCCTTATATTTTCTAGTTAGTCTTTTGACTAGAAAAAAGGATGATCTTTTTTCAAAAGTTTAAAAACAGAATTATATGAAATTACAAAATTAGTGAAAATAGATATATCTCAGTTATATTCTGCAGCCAAGTGATAGGCTGAGGTGTGGCTGACAAAATCACAAAAAAAAGGATCATCTGGAAATGTACAAATTGGAGTCATTATATAAATTTTCCTGTGTGGTAATGTGCCTGTCTTCCAAAACTGTAAACACAAGTGTACCAAGCCACTGTCTTAGATTTTGAGATTAAAAATAGAAAAAAAAAAAAGAATCCAGTTTCTGTTTTCTGTATTCTAGTCATCAGACAAGACTTGTAAAAATATATGAAATAATTTTATAATTATCAGTCTACTTTTTGTTCTTTCTGTAATACAAAATCTTTATGTTCAAGACTGTACTTACAGAGTTTGGCAAGTTAGATGCCCTGGTGCCCTATAACAGGACAGGCTGTGTTTAGGTCGGTGACAGAATGTGTGTAGTTCTGTAGTTCTTTAGTAGTTCTGTAGTTCTTTCTTTGTATTATTTAAATATCTGAACAGTGATTCTGTATTCGAGTGCCTTTCCTCGGGTTTTTTACTGCTTTGGTCTCCAAAGCATTGTTTTTCAGGAAGATTCTGTTCTGCTGTTTTCGTGCTCATGTTAAGACAAATATGTTATTGCCCTTGTTCCTTGAACAGCTCCACACCATGTTTGACTAGTGAAGAATCACTTTCAAGGATCTAGAAAAGATAAAATGTCAATCTATCTAGGTGTTGGTCTTTTAAGAAAACTATTGAAAAGATATGTCTGTTTCCTTCCTGGGAACAGTACTGAGACCACACACACACACACACACACACACACACACTTGTTATTATTAGATTACTTTAAAAACCTCTACACTTTGTAAAATTACATTAGCTAAAAACATTACCTTCCTCCTACTGATGAGATGGGCTGTCTTCAAGAAAAAAGAAAAAAAGGCAATACAATTATATTGCTGTTTTCTTTAAGCAGACAAGATGGCTTGGAATACATGGAAGGAAAAGTGAATTTCAGTATAAGGTGAAAAAGGGAATGTCGAAAGTCATTAAAGATTAAGAGATAATATGACATCTTTCCTTTCTTGCTCTGGTGTTATTCAGATTTTTATTCTGTATGAGGGAATATTGACTTTAACAGAGTGATACATTGTGATTGTCAAGAATAGTGACCAGTCTACATGTTAATGCAGCTACAGATCAGCTTCCTTTACTCAGATTCAGAACTTTATTTCATTTATTGCCTGTGTTGATGTATATGGAAATTCTTGGAGACATCTGAGAAACAACTTAGGACAACAAGAGGTGTAATACTATTTATTGGCATTAAAATTTGCTAGCTAATCTTTAGACATTTTCTATTAGAGGACAAGTTACCTTTATCATAGTCTATTTTGTAATTCCAATCAATATGCCTCACCAAACAGGGTGAAATTCTAGCTTCTCTTAAAGCAGCATCTGTTATTTTGCTAGGATTTCACTGTACCCAGAACTTCACTTAGTGTGTTTAATATTCTGAAAGGCAATACGTTTAACCCAGAACTATAGTGGCTTGTGGTTAACGTTTGATTTTACATGATACAATATTATGACATTTGACAAGAAAATAATTTCTCTATGAAAATTAATTGGGAGGGAAGGAAAACAAGGAACCAGAATAAAAAGAAGTGCAAAAAGTAGATGCAAACAGGGGAATTACTTCTGCAATGCTCTTAAACCATCATTATTCAATACTCTTCTGTCTTTGTGAGTTGAGAGTATTGATCCTTTAAAGACTGGCTGGTTGACTGGTATAAACATTTGATTCTATGGATGTATGTGTTGGTGGATCACAGGATGAGAAAAAAAATAATAAAAAAAAAAGTTTATTTTTCAGAAGGCTGTGACAAGTTCAAAGTATTTTCCTGACAATTTGAATGTCCTTCTTCCCATCTAAACTCACAAATTTTGTCGAATTATCAATGACAAGCCATATATCCTTTGGTTCAGGCAGGCCTACCAGACAGGCTACTCTGGAGCTACACAACCTGAAAGCTCCTGTACCCGACGCCACCAAAGACTTGTGAGACATCCAGGAATAAGGCCTTTACCAGGCTCTTGGGTTCCTTTCAGCATGACAGACAAAATGGTTAGAGTTAGGGTTAGTTTCTTCAAAAGATCACAGCTGATTGGAATGTGATTGGAACTGAATTGTATTAGAGTAAGCTCTTATCCTTGTTATCTTGGTGAATCAACAGATTTTAGTAGGTAAAGCAAGATGTGTGATATTTTTCTGTATAGTTCTTTCTGTAGCTACACAGAAACTAAACAAAACAAAACAAAAAGAAAGGCTCCCATAGTTAAAATGCTCACTAAAAATAGAAAAAAATCTCTGATAATAGAATGATTTAAGAAATCCATCTACAATTAATTAGTAATTTGTCTTTGCCTTTTGTGCTCCTTAAAAGCCGTGTCAGCTCTTTTCATAGTCTTAACAGTTTAGAAGTAAAGGGGATGGTAGCTCCAAATCAATAAAAGAAAGCTGTTCCAGACTGGTAGTATGAAAAAACTCATAAAACTCATCCTGGATATAGAGGGCCATAGAGACACTTGTCTGAGTGAGATTTTTTTTTTTTTTTTTCTTTTCTTTCCACCACAGTCTGTAATCAACTCTGCCAATTTTTTCAGCATCAAGAAAATAAAAGTTTTATTTTATTTAAATCACATAGTACAGGCCCTCAGTTTCTCTCAGGTAAATGGCCATAGTCTTTTCTCGAGATATAGTTCTTCATCCTTAAGTAGAAGTCTTTGTGCTGAGAATTGAGCCCTTTGGCTCATTCCCATCCCTTGTACCCATTTATCTTAGTAGGCAGGGTCACCTGTCTTCCCAGGTTCTTAAAGAATCCTCTATGCTCTGCCAAAGGCATGTCATACAATACTTTGTCCCTTCATAATCGTGTAATTCAAGGATGATCCTCCCTGATGATGGGAAGTTGGTATTACACTGTGATGATGAATATCAGACGAATCTGCCACAGTCCATTCAGTGAGCAAGATAAATAAGATACTTGATTCATATAGCAGTAGCCTTTAGGCAAAGTAAGCTATGCTTTACTTTGAGCAAGAGCTGCTGCTCTGCTACAACCATAGTTCATGTTAGGTGTCATTAAAATGATCAAGTTATGTACTGAAGAACAGATTGGAGATCAGAAAAAAGCAACATTTACAAAATTACAATAGCAACTTAAATAGTTGAAGTAAATGACAATATTCATTGGTGCTCCAATTGTTTTTCAATATTATGTGTTTAGGAAAGGACAGGTAGTGAGGGACACTATTAACATATGTGGAACTGTATGTCAATGCATTTTTATTAGCAGTCCCTGTAATTTAATTCAGGTACAGCTTATTAATTTGCTTTACAAAAGATTTTATATGTTTCTAATAGTAGAATTCTCATTTTCCAGAGGAGAGAGAGAAAAATTTTCCTTTGTTGGCAGGAAAATTGACCAACAGATTTCTCTGTATTTCAAGATCTGGGGCAAATCATAGTTTCTATTACTTGTTTCGAATAGTCATTATTAAAATATTGGGCTAACTGTTAGCATAAGAAGCAATATTTCCACTTTGAGTAGGATAATTTTGAGCTTTGTACTCTGATCTGTCTGTAATCTCAACCAATTTAACATGATGCTAGTAAATGCTTCTCTGAACGATTAAAATTATTCAAGAGTTTAAGTAGTGTAGCTATTTATAAAGTCCTTTAGTGTCTGCTGTAGTGGAGTGCAATATATATGCCATCTGTTTGTTCTATATTCCAAGTATTGGAAACATTTTGCCTTGATGGGCACTGATCATCTAAGTATTGTAGCATAGGTATGCATTCATAGCTGTTTATTTTTAGAAATTGCTTTATATAGATTATTCCATAACAGTTTGAAAATGAAGTGTTTGTTGTGAGTATACTTCTTCTTTTAATCTTGGAATTGCCATAATGAGAGTCATCACTGTCCATCTAGCCTAATGACTTGTCTCCAGCAGTATACAGTAGCAGATGCTAAGCAAGGCATTCAAGAGCAGAGCAAATCAGAGAAGCTCTTCCCCTGCTTGTTTCAAGCAGTGAGCAGATTAATAGCTATATTAGACAGAGGCTACATCAAGGCACTGTATTTAATGGTTGTAAACGATTGTTGTCCATTGACTTATCTCACACTTTTATAAATTTATTTATGATCTTGGTTTCTTGTGAGTTCTCCTGTTTAATTATATATATATATATATATTTTTTTTTTGTGGAGAACATAATTCCTTCTGATGTTTTTGAATTGCTGACTGATAGTATCACAAGTTTCCTCTTGTAAACTATGAAAAATAAGGAATAATTGCTTACTATTTAACTTTTTCTGTATTAGTCATGGTTTTTTGAGTAATTAACTGAGATGCTTCAGAAAGTTATGTAGAGGTATAAAGCAGGAGATTAGGTAATTAATGTCCACTGTATAAATAACTTATGTGCAGCAGTGTGTATTGCGCTGTGTCCTTTGGGCACTGGAAACTATTGGGCCGACATAACACTAGCATGCTTCCATGTACCTAATTAAAAAAGTGCAATCATTATTACCACCATGAGAAAAATACTGCTTCTTCTCCGCAGAATATTTTTTTCGAATTGCATGGCTGACACTGAGGTTCAGTTCCAGAAGAAAAATAGACTTCTCTTTTCAAAAGAGAAGAAACAAATATGAAAAGAAAGGTGGAGAAGAGAGCAATGATGTTGCTTCTCATTTTTCTGTCATAGTTGAATCAATAGGTGTTTCATGGCTTCTACCTCTTCTTTGAGTCTATAAAAATGATTATTAAGTTTCATCAAAAACAAAAGAGAGTAAGGTAACTTTAGGAACATGTTGAGTGTAAAGGGTTAAAATAAATGGATTAATAAGAAAATTGCCCTCCTGCTTGTTACATACATCTGTTAAAATTCTTGCAGCTATTCCAGTTGCAATCCTGGACCTAGTGGCACTGTTGTAAACACCATTCATCCTCTGGTAAATCATTTGCAATAACTATATTGATACAGAACTTGTCCAAGCCTTCAAGTATCTCTGAAGTTTAAAAATAAGGTTTTTTACAAATTTTTCCTATATTTCACTTCAACATTTAATTAGACAATGCTAGGATAACTTTTTCTGGTGAATATCAAAATTATCCACAATTAAAATCTTCTATTTATAATTAGCTAATGTTTCAGACCTTGCCAATATCAGAATATCAAAATACCATTTTGATAGGCCTGAATGGAAGACTCCCTAAGAGAGAGGTGGGACTGTTTCTTGATTAAGGGCTGAACTTCAGGTAAGTATGAGGGAAGTCAATTGAGGAAGATGAATTAACTTAGCTAAAGTCTTGAAAGGTTTAGTATGTATCACAGTGCATACTGGAAACATCTGCCCAAACTCTTCCAAAGAACATGTTATATGAACCTTTATAAATATATGTAATTCAGGCACAGGAGGAGGGGCAATGAACAAGAAGGCTTCATATCGGATTAATGACTTATGGGGAAAACTCTGGACATATGCTCTTCTCTTAAGCTAGCCTTAGAAATTTTAAGTGATGATGCATTTGAACAGAAACTAAGTGTTCTTAAGTGGCTAATAATCGCTTTATGTTCTTGAATCTGAAGTGCTATTATGCAAAGTGCCATGGATTTAATGATAATTACTAAATTTTTAGGTTGTAAAAATATGAAAATGTATATGCAAAGTCAGCACAGTGTAGCAATATTAGGGATAAACTGGTTTTTACCTCAGTAGAATACCACAAAGAAGCACCATCAGATCATAAAAATATGATGGGTATGAATTGAAACATCATGTTCACTTATTTGAATTCTTTTAAAAAATTAAACTAGTAAAAAGACGATCACTGATAAATACTTTTCTCTCTGCAACTATAGCTGTTCAATGTCGTAATTCTTCATTTTAAATGAAAGTGACTAAGATAAATTAATAAAGTCTTGATATACAAGTATAATGACCATTTTTCCTATTCCTTTCTGCAACATAGCTTCATTTTCATCTCTTCTGGAAAGCATCTTAGAATTTAATTATTAAGAAAATCAAGAGGATTAGCTAATGGAAGAAATGAATCAGCAATGTTATTAGAGCATGAAATCAAGTATATTGAATGTAAAACAGAACTCCTATATGATATTTAACTCACATGAATAGGCTTATTCAAATCAATGGAAATACATGCATAAATAATACTTTCCAGAATTAAGTCCTTGAATAACCATTTCTAGTATCTGGACATAGCGGTCATGCAGAAAATTCAATTGTATGATAGCGTTATTTTCAGCTCCCTTCTTATTTTGTTAATGTTGAACTTGTTTTATCTGAGCTGGTTACAATTCCTGTGCAATCCTATTCAGGAAATTACCTCAGTCTTGCTTAAGTATGTCTTTAGTGATAGCTTTAAGATAGCTACATTTACCTGTGCTGGATAGGTGTTTTTGTGTCCTTATTTATGCATTCTAGCAAGGGTTGTGGAGTAAACAAAACAAAACAAAATAAAAAGCAGTAAAAGTCAGATATGTCCTGAACAGAGTCATATTCTTAAAAAGAAAGAAAAAAGTCGCATACTTTAAATAGATGTATCTGAATTTACGGGAAAATACTTAGGCTAATTCTGTGAGTCTCACTCCAAGGCAAAAAAATATGCTTAAAGAGGAAAGAGTAAATTTGTTAAAATGTTAGAAATAAATTGTATAAGAAGTAGCAAAAACAAAAATAGGAAAAGGTGATCTAATGAATTCCTGTCCTAAGCAGCTACTAAAGTATTTAATAAAACCCACAGGTTCTGAGACTCTTACACTGCTAGCTACCATGTATTGTATAAATAGTCCTTCTGAAATCAGTATACATAATTTAAGAAGTATTCTGCTGTTCACCGTGAGAAACCATTCTAGCAATAGATACAGGAATGGACTAATTTTCTACCTTTTTATTGCCTTAATTCCTTTGCTACAAAGTCCTGAATGCAGTAAGTCATCATAAGATATGTGACTTAAAGCACAACAACATACTATGAACGTAAATGAAATCATAAGATGCTTTATTGACTTCCAGCTAACTGGGATTAGATCGCTGTATCTTCATATCTTCATTGAAATGATCTAACATGAGATACTTGACTATACAGACTGTCTTTCTTAGATAAAAATTAGAAATAAGCAAATGAAGGAAAAGACCTTTATGGCTTTTCTCATATTTATACTGATTTTCTTTGATACATTTCTATCTCTGATAGAGTATTACCTGGTTCTCATAAACTTCAATCTATTGTTTGCAAAGGTAGAAATGTACATAAATTCTACATTTTTTTAAGGAATAGGTAGACTAGACTTTGAAGATATTACATTGGATTAATACTGTGTAAGCCCAAAGACTCTACTGAATGAGTTGCAGAAACTGTTGCCAATTCTTTGTAGCATACCTTCAGTTGATGTGCTGGATTGTTAAACTCAAAACTTGCAAGGCAGCTAGTTCTCATCTTAAGACCATATCATAAACAATCTTTAGCATGGTACAATATTCAGCCACTTTTTTTTTTTTTTTTTTTTTTTTTTGTCTCTTTCTTGAAGACCTATAAATGATAAATTGCTAATGCTCACCTAAGGCCTGGAAAACCCTCTATATAAAAGCATGGTATAGGCAAAAAGCTATCACGGAATACGTGCAGTATTCCTCAATATTTGTATGTATTCAAGAATGTCAAAATCAAAATCTTTGACAGTCGAAGAAAAATATCTTTTAGCATATAATCTTAAAGATGTTTTTGTCCTGTAGCATGCTTTGGTGTATTCTAGGGTATATGATTTCGGCAGGTATGTGTGAGAAAAACTAAAACTCATTCTTGCTTTCTATAACTTGTTTTAATTACATCTAAAAGCCAATGTTGATGTTATGCACTGTAAATAATAAGCAGCTAAAGCTTATTTTTGATTACATTTGATTGTAATACAGCTTGCATATTTTCAGATGTTTCTGATGCAATATTATTGCTTCCTTTTTGATTGTATATTAATAGACAGTTTTCAGAAACCTTTCCATGGTTTTCTTTAAAAGTAGTGATAAGATGCATTTTTCCTGATGTTAGGTACCTACAATGAAAAGATTATATTGTGCACATCATCACAGGCTGTTCTTATAGTCAGTGGAGAAAAATAGGGCATGATTCATCTGACCTCTTTCAGCCACTTACTTAGAGTTAGATAAACTGTGCCCCAGAAGTTATTTTTCTCCTTTCTCTATAAAGTGAACTTATGTGACTAGTTTAAATGGAGATGTCTGCACTATAAATATCTGAAATTCAGTGAAGTGAATCCTGCCCAAGATGTCTTCATTCTGAATTATGTAATGTAAGCAAGAACCCTTGTGCGGTTACAGACCAACACTGTGCACTGAAGAGTTGTGCTAATCATTAATTCAGCCTTCAATTTTGCTTGGGTAGATATCCATCTTTTTTTTTTTTCTTCTTTTTATCCCCTTTTTCTTTTTCCCTTTCCCTTTCCCCTTTCCTTCACTTCCCTTGACAAGGACACAAATCAGAGAAGTAAGGGACGGTCTCTTAGGTGAATGGGTTGTTGGATCCCATATAGATGGAAGCATTTAGCCCATGTAGATCAAATTCAGTTGTTCCCCTAGACTCTTCCTTTTTTTGGGGAAGAAGAGAGATGCAGGAAAGCTCTGCTTTTGCCAAGATTCCAGAACTCTAGAGAACAATTTCTGATGTGTCTTACCATATTATATTTTCACATAGACACCTGCAGTTACTGTGTTCACAGAGTTTATCACTGGACTTGCCTCAGGCAGCTAGAAGGATTAAAAATGTGGTTTAGAGTGTAGTGGGGAAAGGAGAGAATCGATCTGAATAAACATCTCACCTATGCTACCTTTGTCCTTACCTTATAAGTAGTTACTCTGCCTTTATACACTATCCTCCAAGATCAATTTGGATCAGTCCAGTTAAGAGCTGGGACACAGTCCAAGATGATCAAGGATGTAGAATCTGAGAGAGAAATCTCAAGAACATTAATGAAAGTGTGTAGATCCAATCTCTAGGGAGCAGGTAAGCTGACAGAAGGTGTTCTTTTATGATAGCAAACTCCTAGATATATTTACATTTATACTGCTTTACCCTGCTTAGCAAAGAGCTGTCAGTCAGTTTCATGTGAAAATTCTATTAGACTATCTGAAGGTTTGTCTGTTATTTCTGAAAGTAATATAAGGCAAAAAAAGTTGCAAAATCTGAAGTAATATGATGCAGCATAAGGTGGGGGAGGAAGATGTAAAAACAGAAATATGTAAATATTAGGGAGTTGGTCAAATGCTCTTCCAAGACTTTATTGCATCAACATTAATCAAAAGAATGCATGAGAAAAAAACAAACAAAGAAATCTATAGGAATATGTGCTGAGAGCAAGGGATTTATTTACTTACACTAATATAATTTATTTCTAAGGTCAGCAAATAACACCTGAATTTAGTTAATTGGAAGTGACTCTGTTTGCATTACAGATTTCAAAGTAATTTCCAGAGGTGCATGGAAAAAAAAAATAAAAGAAAAAAAGGTGGTATTGGGTTGTAGATCTCCTTGTAATAGGCAGTAGAGAATCAATGAGAATACTTTTAATAATACTTTCCAATTTTTCCCCAAATATTCCAAGAGTTTATAAAAAATGAAATAATGGAAATATAGTTTACTATGATGCTCTCTAGTCTAAAAGACATGAACAAAAGTATTATTATAAAACTGGAGCTTGGCTCTTAAACTGCTGTTTCAGATAATGAGGTGTGGCAAATAGGTAGTCAGATTGTCTCAGCTGTGAGACAGTGGCAGTATGGCCTAAAGCTTGGCACAAGGCATGCACATTTAATTGGAAAAAGCTCTAAGCTGCATACACGTTTAAACAGCTGCATTTGAGTCCTGGAATGCATAAGGAGTGACCACATCTTGTCTCTGGGCCATGCATCTGTGGCAGAACTGTCATAAAATGAAGATGTGCAGATCAGGAAACACCCACCAGATGTGGGTGCAGAATGTGGCATTGGCTGGCACTGTAGTACAGGGACTTGAGGGCATTTAGGAACCTTTGGAGCCTGCACTAGTGATGTGGTAGAAGGTGATTTGCAAAAAGAGACTTGACAGCATGTAAAAAACAAATAGATACTCATTAAATACTCTACTTTTCTGATCTGAGCTGCCAGGGAATTTTTGGCAACAGATCACTGTACTTTTGATCCCTGTAACTTTCTATCCTACAGTTATGACTTAATAAGGAAATTTGATTGTTGAACTTCAGGAAGGGAAGAGACTAAAATTGTGAATCTTTAAGCTAAACACTGTGCAAAAAATACACCTTAAAATTAACTCACTCAGTTGAGTTCCTATAAAATATGGGATAATCTCAATTTTAGTATGTTTTATCGGTATGCCAAATTCAGTTGAATAGCATCCTGTATTTTAATGGTAGAAAATCTTGTCCTCATACATGTCTGCAATTGCCATTCACTTCCGTGCAGACCAATGTCTATAGAATGAGATGTTGCCATCACTGTGGTAGAATATTGACATTTTGTGATGAAAAGGAGTGTATATAAAATATAACACAAAGGTCCTAAGACTGTGGCATGTTACAGATAGTCAGTGAATTCCTGGTGTCAGAAATCTCATAGAGATGGCCAAAGGCAGAATTCATGCTTTTGAACTAATTTTGGGGTGGGATGGCTCCCAGCCATTTGATTTTTTTTTTTTTCTTGAAACTAATAAAACTCTTATTTTAGGAAGACAGAATATTGAATAAGAGGATTTTGTACTGACTGATGTTCATGTCATTCCTAGGAATATATATTTTTCTTGGCCAGGCACCGATAAAGTGTATGTTAGTATACTGACACATTTCTGATGTGAAAACCAGACCTTATTAAAGTTGCCAATAAAGTTTTTCTCGATTTTTAAGACAAAGATTTTTAATCTTGACATAGGTAAGCTCTCTTGGAGAATGAAAAATTGATGATGAGTGATGCTGTTACTCATAATCTGTATGCCCTTGGTATGATGCGTCTTCTTTAAGTCTTTCTGCTACATATTGCAAACACAACTGTATGATATGATTAAAAAAATGAGAATTAAATTAATTCAGACTGAAAGCAGAAAATTATTCTGTTATGAAAACAAGATAATTTAATAATTTATCTTCAAATTTATCAATTTTGTTTAAAATATAGGAGGCCTACATAAAAAAAGAAAATATTTTTTACCTTTCTTTTTTTCAGTCAGAAATTCCTTAATAACCCCTTGTTTTCTTTAGTTACTGATCTCTACTGGTAGATGTCAATTTGTCTAAAATCACTGAAGTTGAATTACATAATAGCAAAATACTTGTTACACGTTTGTGGATATTGTTGCTAATATACTGTATAGCAACCTCTCTTGAGACCATTGTTCTTCACATGAGGAACCAAAGATGGCATACCTTAAACTCAGGATTTGAGAACCCTAAATGCTTCCTAAAGTCACAGTGCTCCCATTTTTTCCAACTCATCTGGGAATAGGCTTCAAAATACAAGCCATATGTAACTGCTGAAACAAATTTTCAGCTGAAGAGGTTAAAAAAAAATAGTGCTGATGGAATGAAAAAGGAGGTTTCATATAGATTAATGCAGTTGTTTAAGAGATGTTAAGTTAAAGGGCAGTCCTTCCCATATTGTGCTTGTCTGAATTCAGTGCTGCGGTACAGCTGCTCAGAGCGGTTCACACATGCAGCCACGTGCAGCATGTTGCAACCTCCAAGTCCGCTGTCATTCCTGCTTTCTTTGGGTGAGCCAGAAAGACTCTGGCTTTGTGCTGGGCTCCATATCAGAAAAACTGTGAAGATAACAATTGCCCTATCTGCCACTGTTTTTTATACTGAGGAATAGATTTCCAAACCAAAATGCTAGGGATTCTGTATTGCTGTATTCTGTAAGGGAACTAACCACAGAGCCACAGACCAGGTGTAAATGAACACTAGCTCATGTTTGCCCACACAAGGGCTTGTGTGGGAAAACCCTACACTAGCTGTTCTTTTAGCAGCAGCTTAGACTGGGGTCTAGATAATGCTGAGTGAGAAAGGAGGCACTTTTTGACTTCATTTCTCCAGGGTTCCCTGCCTAGGATGGTTTAGAGATAGCTTTTTTTTTTTTTTTTTTTTTATTTTATTTATTTATTTTTTACTCAGGAAACTGGATTTTTGACTGACTACATACTTCTCAGGAGCACACTGAAAAGCAAAGAACTCTAAAGAATTGCCACTTATTCCAAAGAATACATGTTTCAGACTTTGGTCAGAGTATTTACGTTTTATTGCTCCTGGGAACTGTATGAGAATTGAACTTCAGGTGTCACTTACCTCTTCTCTACTCTGCTCTCCAGTGAGATTTCAGCCCCCATACCACAATACTACTTGTCATAAGTGTTCTTGGCCTAAAAAGACCATGGGACCAAAGGACCCTTGAGATATCATAGCAGAAACTCAGAAATTTTGGAATGTTTTAGTTTTCCTGTTATAATCAGAATTTTCTTCCTTATATCTGAAATACTGCTTACTGTTTTCTTTTTAAACCCCACATTTTCCCTTATTAAGGTCTGCAGAGCTGTGGCAAGGCCCTGCTGATTTGTTAGGATGAGAAGATTGAGTCTGTGTCTGTGTACTGGCCTTGCTAAAGAAAAGCCACATGCGTGACCAACACCCTACATGAAACACAATGATGTAAGAGACAGTTTGCTCTGGTGCTGGTTGCATACCGTGAAAGTTGCCTTGCAGTATAACCAACTTTTAAACTAACGATAAATATGGTGATGGAAGCACACTACTTTTGAGTCCTTCAGAGGACCTCATACTTCACTTCTGTCCACATAGCTTCACAGAAAAGGTTTCTTTCCTGAAGAATGCCTATCAAGAAGCTTAGGACTTTGGTAGGAGAAGAAAATGGGCGCGTGGTTTGTTTCAGGTGTCCTTGAAATCGAAGCACGTGGAATGCAGGATGTTCAGTATTCCGTTTGAAATGTTATTTTCCTTTCATCTCTGGTAGCCAGCAGTTTAAGACCATTGTCTATTTTATTTTTACTTAAAGAAGGATTGGTTTATGTTTTTCCACAGAGAAATCTCTAATCCCCTGGGGTATGATGACGATGTTTGAAGAAAATTAAAATGTATACCGTGTTCTGCACAAACATGTATAAATAAGCTGGAAAATATAGTTTAAAAATGTCTACCAGTGTTATTCAAATGTATCAGCCTGTTTTATTTCTCAGAATGCATAAGTATCTGATCTGTTTGGCTGCTTTAATTCACAGTAGTTGATGATCCAGTTTTCCACTTGGTTGTCTTTCTACATGTGTGCTATGGATGATAGCTAGGAATTTCTGTGTTTATTTCATCACTCATTCCATTATTTCATTGCCAGTGATTAGCCCGACAGTTTTCTCTCTCTTTACACAACAGCAGAGTGATGGAAATTCAGTCTTAGCATTTACTGTGAGGAGTTTGACTTAATTGTGAAAATGCAGCTTGTAACTGATTTCATTAGGATGCCTCTTTTGCAGCTCTCCCATACCTGGGTACCTTCAGTGCAATAGACTAATGCATTGCATGTTTATATCTTCTCTCAGTGTCCCATGTGCCTCTGGGTTTTTGTTTTTTCTTTGCTCTATCCTTGCACTCCTCTCCTACCTTTCTATATCTTTGCCTGCAACTGTTACTGAAGTACCGAACAACTTTTCAGTGATTTTAAGGTATTATCTGAATATATTTCCATACTGAATCTTTGCATTAAATTTTTGAATGGCTTTTTATTTCTATAGTCAATCATGAAATGATGAAATTAGGATCTTTATATTTGCACTTTATCTTTGATATTTTATGCTAGATGATGTGACTGACATGTCAAATGAAAAACAACAGCCCTTAGTCCCTTTGAGCAAGGATAGGTGAAGCGGAGACTTTAAGCAAGAATTGCCTTACCTTGCTTATTCTTGGTGATCATGTCCAGGAAAATGAGGAAGACCCAGAAGCTCAAACAGCTTGTTGCAGCAGATTAAATAATCAGTTTAAAAACATATCCCAGTTCTTAGCATAGTAGGTCTCACCTTCCAGCCTGTTTTGCATTTCAGTAAATGTCAGTATGTTCCTGGAGCACATGACTGTGCAGGATTTGTCTGGGTGCCTTGACACCTTTGTCTTTCCCTGGCTTCCAAGGTGTGGCACTCAGTTTGGCTGCCCTTCCAAGAAAGCTCTTTGCTCTTCTTATGAAGCCCCCTGCCTCCTAAATTCCTACTTTGCGGTTTCTTCCAGTACCCCACTGTGCACCTATGGTGCTTCTCATGAAGAAGTGTCCCCAGATGAACCTCCTAGATCTCCAAATGACTCGTCTTCACCTCAGTCAGAAAGCAGCATGTGGGATGCACCCAGAAGGCAGCCTCCCCTTTTGTTGACTGTGCACCTCCTTTTAAAAATAAAACTCCCTACTGTATGCTACTTCTAAAATGTTAGCATATTTCATAAGGGTCCAATGTCATTTGCGGATTGCAGGCTGGGAAATTGCTTGCTGCAGCTCAAATATTGCATCCCCTGAGGTCAGCAACAGCAATCCATCAACACTGAAAGGGGTAGTGCATGTTTTAGATTGAGTGAATTCCTAAGAGAGTCCTTTTATTTTTATTTATTTTTTTCAAATTCAATTGTAACAGAAAGGAAGGGAATGAATGTGAGAAATATTCTTGAAGAACAATGCTGGAAGTAAGCTCGTGCTACTTAGGAGTTTGAGATCCAGATTTCCAAACATTTGCTATTCAGTAATACAAAAAGTATCAGTGTTTACTGCCTATTGTCAAGGGGTCCAAGTAAATTCAGTAGGTTTAAAGGTCAATACCATAAGAATAATTCATGAATAGGGATTATCTCACTGAAAAAAAAAAAAAAAAAAAAAAAAAAAAAAAGGTTATTTATTTGATTTGGGGTTGTGGAGCAAAGTTATCCTCTTTTTAAAAAATCAATAACAGTAAGAAGTAAGAAGGGATAGTTCGAAGGATGTGCTATAAGAATATATGAACAAGTTAATAATCATGGATTTCAGGTATTTTCTATATGAAACCTATAGTTTTCTATATGAATTGCTAGTTTAGCAATAAATACATTAATTTATGATCTACAGGTACACATTTTTCTTTTGAGTCTCCTGTTTAAATTAAAAATTTGCAGTAATCAGACTTTTTTTGCTTTTCTATGAAACTATATTTAGAAGTTAGTAACAGATTAAGCATCCTGCTATTTAGACCATTATTGCTTAAGCTAAGTCCTCTGAGGAGGACATTATTTTATTTTTTTCCTCTCTCTTTTCTCAGAGTGAATGTTAGTTTGAAAATGCTGCAGGCAGCACAATGAATATTCAATGAGAAGTTTGCCTGTGACACCTGCATCTCCTGTAGAGCTTTAAGACTGACTTTAAAGGCTGACAGAGGGATGATATTATGTGCCTGTAAATGCATTGAGATTCATTTAAGGAGATATATATTAAGGCTGCTGTGGATGGCCTGATTAATGTAGCACCTCAGTGAATTTATCTTTTCCTTCAAAGCGGCACCAAGCAATATTTTATGCCAAAAACATGTATCAGGACTGATCCTCCTATTAAAACCTTGGTTTTACGGCTAATCTGCTGAATCTGATCATCAGAATGGATGTTATTTCTTCACTTTTTTTTTTTTTTAATACATATGTAAGTCTGAATTTATATATGTGTTTATATTTATTACATAATTGCACGGTAACAAAGAGGAATACATTGTGGCTTTTGGCAGGAATTAGTAAGGTTTACACATGCCCCTGCAAAGATAGAAACAGATTCCTCAGTCAGGTATGTCTGATATCTGTCACATACGAAACTATTTCCAGTCAACTGCATTGTTGCACGAAAGAAAAACAATGCAGCCTAAGAAAGTAATATATTATATGCCAGTTAGTAAATGCTTGATTAGAGCAACAGCATCAAGGAATCTCTGTGCAGCAGCCAGAGCTTCTTGTGAGATGTCCAAAGTATATATTTTTTTCCCTCTTCCTAGATAAAAGATCAAATGCATGACGTCCACATGGAGACTAACAGATTGCTAAGTGAGGAAAAGATTAGTGAGGCAAATGATTTCATCTGCTCAGGAGAGTTAGCTAAATTGGTTTAAACAAAGAGTTGTCACGAACAGGAATGAGTCTGAGAACTGCTGGTAGCTGAAGTATTTCCTTTCCTGAATCCAAGGTATAAGATCTAATAGATGAGGGACTTGCAGTCTCATGCAACGGCACCCTAAATAGAAAAGAAATCAGTGTTTGATGAAACCTGGTTATTTACAATGTTAACTGAGTTATTAAAGATGAGCGTTCCCGTGTCTTCAATGAAAGTCAGTTGGTTACTAAACACATGTTGAACCGTGCTAACACTTGTTGAGTCTTATTAGGTGGAAAACCTAGAGCTGCAACAAATGATCTTTACCTCTCAGATCCTCATTCACTGCATGGTCTGCTAAACCAAGCGTCTGCGTTGTACTGTTGACTGCTATGCAGTTCAGAAATATTCAATCTAGCACAGGAATCAGTAGCAGCTTGATTGTGGCAGGATGGAGTGGGCTAATTCCTGGCAAGAAGGGTTGTTTAGCTGGGCTGCGCTTGCCATCCCTGCCAGAGTCCTTTTCTCCCAGTCTGGACCCCATCCACTGCCCTCTGCCACTGTGGGCAGGGAAGGCATAGGATGGAAAATGAGGATGGTTTCTCAAACCCTTTATCTTAAGTACAGTGCTGAAGAAGGTGAGGGCAACACTCTTCTGGCTTGCTCAGAAGTTTCCAGTCTGAAAGCTGTGATGAATATTTTTTCTATGCTATAACATCAGAAGATGATTTATTGGAATGGAAATGCTTGTATAACCTTCTCTGTACCTATAAATAGAGTTAAGCGCGTATGTTCAGGGAGTGCAAGCCAATTTCTGTGTGCCCTCAATAGCAATTCTGGAAAATTAGAATTATTTGTTCATTGTACCTTTGAGAGAATGACGAAGTGATGGTATGCCATGTAGCAAAAAAAAAGCTTTCTGTTTTCTGTCACTGCCCTCCAGAATGATGTACATGCGTATAGTGGTTAGCTACTGCCAAAAACCTGGTGTTCCAGACTGAAAAATGAACTGCCTGAAATTTCATTTAATGTGTAAATGTGTTGGTCATGAGGGCGGTTTGGAGAATGTTTGAGGATTTAAAAAAAAAAAAAAAAAAAAAAAAAAAAAACTTGGCATAAATGGATAAACAGCAGCTCTGAACCCAATTCTGCTTCATTTTACTATGTTAAATCATATACTGCATGTTAGTTTTTAAGATACCTTATCTGTACAATAGTTATCCATTTTGATTTACAGAGAAATATTTAAAAAACAATCTTTTCATTCAATCTGTGTTTGTCAACACAGGGACACTTAACTAGCCTAAGATGGGAGAGATTCTTTAGCGTATTTCACAGATATTATTTAGAAAAATCAAGATATCGATCTAAAACTTCCTATCAGTAACAGATGAAACAGACAAAATTAAAGGAAATGTGCTCCCATGGAGCCATGAAGCATTTTTGCTTCAAAAGAATCCACTTGTTCCTGTGTTTGTAAGAAGAATTGAGAAGAATTGAGAACTACTTTGCAAAAAGTAGGGGTTTTTTTTGTAAAGAATTAGAACTCTAGAAGTTACTGTGCCTTGGAAGTAGTCTTAGAAGTACAGGATTAAAAAAATGAGTATTAATATTTTTGAAAATCTTGCTACTGCATATAAGATCTAAGTGAATTCTTGTCATTATTTGAATGACAATGTCTGAATTACTATATTTGCTTCAGGATATAAGAAGGAACATGCTGTAGTCATGAGAACAGATAAAAATTGCAAATCCTCCGAGATCATGAAGCAAACAACCTGGTTAAACTGTCTTTTTATGGGAAACACAGAGATAATTAGATTTTTTCAGAACAGATGCTAACTAAATGGTAGCATTTCTCCTTCATTTCTACGTGTAAGGAGTCCAAGAATAATGTTAGTGGGCTTAAAATCAATAGATCTGTCTGATAATCATTATATAAAACTGTATTGTTGTATTTTTTTCTTTCCCACGTTTTTCCGTGTATTTTCTTTGTAAGGATCAATTACATCTCTTCATTTTTGTCATAAGCATTTCTGAGAAAAGCAATTTAAGAATGATACAGCTTTAAGAATCATATCTAATCATTGTGCTAAATTGAAATGAATGACGATCTGTTCATAAGAGTGTGGGAGGAATGAAATCAAATATTGATAATTAGTGCTGAATCAGATTAACAGCAGTAGGTAAATCAATCATGGATTGCATGGATTTTTAACTGTTAATATATAAATTCATAAGCCACCATCACTGTTAAAATTTGGTGAGCTTAACATAACGAAAGAAAGGTAACCTCCCTTGGAAGGTCTTAAAATTGAAGCATTTTCTTTTTACATGGTTTGGAAATATTTTCCCCTCCACCCAGCTTGCTATAATATTGCACTAGAAATGTTTCAGGTCTCAAGAATAAACTCATTTAATATTAGCAAAGGCATAAGTTCTGATGAAATTATTTTTGGTGATATATATCTTCTTAAAATTCTAGGCAGAAGTAATATGATAGATAATATAGTTCTGTGTTGGTGGCTAAAGAAGAATGATGTTAATGACTTTTAATATGTGCTGTTCACAATTTCATTAAAAGCTTCATAAGTAAAATCACATTACCTGTGTATATATTTTAAAGATGAAGTATTTTTTTTAAAAAGTAAGTAAAGTTACATGAATAAATGTGCAGAAGTAGGATATGTTGAAGGGTCAAAGCACTTTATATTTGGAAGAGACTGTCTTGTAGCATCCCAATTCTTCGGCAAGATGTTAGGTATAGAGATGCATTGTCTCTCTTTATCCTTCCTTGCACAGAGACATTCAAGCAGATTGCAGCATGCCTATAAAATGCAGGTAGAGTCACATAATACATTCCCACTGCCTTTCTGAAGTCACATTAATTTGGTAGCTTGGTGTACAAATAGCTGTAGTCAAGAGCTGTTCTAGCATTCAGATTGTAGTTGTGGCAGGGGAGGAGGAGAACAAGAATGAGCATTCCAAGTCTTTTCAGTGATGCGTTACATAGCTGGCAAAATATGTGGTGCAAGACATCAAACAGACTATTTTCTAGCCACCAACCAGTTGTCATCTCAGCAGTCTTGTTGAGTGCTCTTTTGTACACTTGTAACCTGTGCTTTACAGTGCAGGTTGAAATGATATAGCAATTCTGCAGACAGTTGCTGTATCATTTTGTGCAGGCAAGTCATGGTTAGGCACATTCCAACCCTAACGTAATCTTGGATTTGGAGGTGCAGAAGTAAAAAATGCCCCTCAAATAACACTCCTCCTGTTGGCCTTCTTGGCCACGAGGGCACATTGTTTACCATGAGTCAGCCAGTGGAATCCCGGCCCGAGGAAGAGTGTTGCCAGAAGGTCAAGGGAGGGGATCATGTCCCTCAGGTCTGGTGAGGAAACACCTGGAATATTGTGTGCAGTTCAGGGCTCCCCAGTATAAGAGGGGTGTGGAACTGCTAGAGAGGGTCCAGCATAGAGCGACAAAGATGATTAAGGGACTGGAGCTATCCTATCTTATGAGGAAAGACTAAGCGAGCTGGGCCTGTTTGGCTAGAGAAGAGAAGACTATGAGGAGATCTGATCAACATGTACAAGTACCTGAGGGGTGAGTGTAGGGAGGATGGCGCCAAACTCTTCTCCGTAGTGGCCAGTGACAGGACAAAGGGTAATGAGTGTAAGTTGAAACACAGGCAGTTCCATCTCCATGTGAGGAAGAACTTGTGTACTGTGAGGGTGACAGAGCCCTGGCACAGGCTGCCCAGAGAGGCTGTGCAGGCTCCTTCTCTAAAGAGTTTCCAAACCCGCCTGGCTGCCACCCTGTGCCACGTGCTCTGGGTGTCCCTGCTTGAGCAGGGGCCCTGGACTAGATGATCTCTAGAGGTCCCTTCCAACCTCAACCATTCTGTGATTTTGTGATTCTGTGAAATAAGAAATGACTGATTTTATTGCTCTTTGTTACAGCACATGAAAACATAGAAACCAAAAATATTCACAAGGACTGGCTGAGAACAATGAAGTTCACTCACTCATAAGTTATATGAAAATTAGTCATTCTTAGCATGTGAATTAATGGTGCTATTAACAGACGAGATTATTAGTTAGATTAACTTACTGCTCCCCTTTCTTGTTTTAATAAATGTACAACATCTGTGAACATACAGAAGAAAGACTAATGTGGCGTCTCTGTCTCATTATAGTCATATGATATCATACTTTCTTCTCATTACAATCATGTCTTGGCTTGCTTTGTGCATAATTAATTACCATGGCATTGCAATGAAAAGTTTTAACAGCATTAGGTGCTGTATGAACAACAAAGTCGTGTCTATGGTTATGAAAGGAGGAGAGATTATTTCTAATATTTCCTGTAATTTTTATAATGACTGGAAGACTAGATTTTAATAAATATGTATGAATCTAAAACAGAAATTAAGAACAGAATTAAGCGTAGAAGCCTTAAGCTTATATTATCTCCAAAAGGTTTTTAGGATGCATGGAAATTTAGATAGTTTAAAGATGAAGATACCCATTCACTTGCAGATGTCAAATGCAGGGTGCAGACAAATTGAAGATTATATCTCCGTGAAGCCTACAGAGCCTTGTAGCTTAACAAAGACAGCAAGATAACCAAAATTAAACTTTTCAGTGATTCAAAAAAACCTTCTTTCTTGGTATTTCTGTGGACCTTTTTTCTGTTGGAGCTGACAGCAACCTCTGTAGTGTAGCTCTGACTCTAAGAGAAATACCTTGTTTATATTTATGGTTTATTTATTCAGGTTTATTGACACTAAAATGACAGCAGAAGTAAAAAGATGTCAGTTTTCCCTAAGTTATAGCTACTTTTTTGATGAAAGTTAAACAGAGATAAAGAGACAAAGTCTCAGAAGTAATAAATAGTTCTTTACTTATTAGCCCTATTATTTTTCAAATATTTTTTAGAGATTTTTTTTCAGTTACGCAATATTTTTTTTTTTCTAAAGCCAGGTTTTGTATCATTAAATAGCATGCAAAACCATGTTTGTTTTCTCAAAAGACCTGAAGAAAGGGTCCTGTTTAAACATTGTGAAGGAAGGATCAATTTCTGAACAGAACATATGGGAAGCAGTCTTCAGGTATACTCTGAGTTTTAACCTCCATGATAGCATTTCAAATACGGACAAAATTTTTGTTGGAATTTTAAGAGAGACTACTTCAAGGTTTTAAAAAAAGCTTTTAAATCCATGAAAATAAGTTGAGGAAATTGCTGCCCATCTGCAACTGATCCCACAATTTCTCTTTGACTTCACTGCAAGGGAGAGAGCTGAATCCCTGTGGAAGGAAGTGAACTTAGCAATCTTGGAAAATAGTGTTATTTACACTCACACATTGTAGTGCCATGAAAGGTTATGTTGTCGTGCCTCGCACAGCAGAGAAATGCCAGTGGGTGCTTGTCACTGCCAGTAGGCTTGGTACTATTGCTCAGTAGACCTGGAGCTAAAAAGTAGTTGTCCCAGACCTGACATTTTGGAAGTTGCTGTAAAATAACAAGCAAGGGGAAGGAGCAGGGGGCTTTTAACAGATTATTAAACACAGCATTGTTTTTTTTTCAAGAGTCCTGAGAACCTGAAATTTTACACAAACTAACCTTCCCTTTGAGTGTGGCCAGAATTTATGTAATTACAGTTACACACCAATTTAGATTTGTGAGGAACATTTTTGTAATAGCTTAGTTTCCTATTTCATTTCCAGTTAGTGAACTAACCTATACTGCATTCTAATTTTACCTCTAAGGACCTAGTCAAATGAATTTTATTTATCTGACAATCTAAAGGCAACGTAGAAATGCGGATATCCTTTCCTTTCAAAAGCTTCTCTTACACAAGTTATCTTACAGGGTAGATTACACATTTTTACTTGTTGATTCAGATGTTATGAAAACTATGTAATGAACGTCAGTATGCAAATATCTGTTTGCAGTGACTACAGGCAGCTCTGTAACTGCTACCTATTCGCAGGAATTTACATTCTCCTACCATATAAGAAGGAGAAGAAAGGAGGAAGGGGAAGGGTTGTTTTTGGCAGTCTGAAAACTTTACTTTTTTTTTTTTTTATTTCCATAATTCTCCAGTAAATGACGCTACTATATGAAGGTAGTTGAAGTGAATGAAAGTACATGGTAAATAAGTAGGAGAAGAGAGAATGCCAAAATGGAAGTGATTTCTCTTCCTAGATTTTTCTTCCACTCTTCCTACATTTTTCACACCAAGCTATAGTTCTTTCTCACTCAGACGTTTGGCCTGTGCTCCAAAGTAGACAATAATATTAGCTGATAAAATCTTTACAGTCTGGCAGCATTTTTATTGCATAATAAGCATCTAAGGATCTTTTGAATCTGCATTCCAATATGTTGAATATGAACCTCATTTCACAAATAGCCTCTTGCTTGTCAATATAGATACACTTGATTTTAATGATGCCCAGGTTCTCTCAAAAACCAAAACAAAAGCAACATTGCATCATTCAAGATTAAACCTAAAAAAATCTGACAATATCTGAAGAGCCTTATCAACTTTGATACCTGTTCTAAATTCTGCTCTATAGGATCTGTCCAAACAATTCTTTCCTTATAACTCAGGTAGCCTCAAGGACTTTACCTAAAACATGAGGAAAAGTCATGTGTTTTAGACATTATACCTTAAAAAGGATGGGGTGTTGTTAATGCTGGACAAAAACTTTTGAGTTTCTTTGGAGGGCTTTCTCAGATCTAAGAAGCTGATCTGAAGGTTTATTGAAAGCCGTGTATCCATTTGTCTTCCACTGGTGCAGACCACGTGGGTGTTTACTGTATTAGGTCCTTAGTTTTTATAGTTTTACTGCTGAGGAGTTGGTGAGCTCTCAGCTGGTGAGGGAGAAATATGTGAGAAAAAAACATGCAGGTCATCTTTGGAAGTCAGAAACAGTGACCTGGAAAGTATCTGAGATTCTGAGAGAGACCTGAGAGTCACAGCTCAAGACCTTTTATAATTGCAGTTAAATGTAAATGCCTCTGTACCTTTCAACAGATATTATTGCAGGCTAGCAGAATTGCTTAGTGGGTTGGGCGAGATATGGTGAGAAGATGTGTGTACATTTAGAAACAGAGATTAGCTGTTAGCCTGCTTTTGGAGCAACCTGAATTACATATTTATGTCCACTATTAAGAACAAAGTTGTAAGCTGCTTGAGAAACTAGCTAAAGAAATGAAGGAAGCCAGGCAAGCTGGTTCCTTCTTCTGTTATATACTGACATGCTAAAGCTAAGTCTAAAACACCAGTGTACTGATGTTCAGTACTCATTCCAAATTTATTTCATGGAAAAAAAAATAATGAAATTAGAGTTTGATACAGGTTTTAAAGGAACAGCATTTCCTTCTAGAAAATCTAAAAAAGGAAAAAAAAAAAAAAAAAAAGGCAATAAGGAACTAAAATCATCTTGGTATTAGAGGTTTCTGATTTCTTTTTTTCTTTAGTGGACAAATCATAGGGTTCTGCCCAGACCTAGGCAGCCTGAGCTTCAGCTGTAAAGAGGAAAGTAATGGGTATTTACCTAAGTCACTTGTCAATACGAAAAATAAAATAACAAAAGCTGGGTATTGCATAAAGACTATTACCAAAATAGTATGAAATAAGAAAATAATATTAAACTGTTACTGATTTTTTTTTTTTTGTCATGCTGTAAGACTATCATCTTAGTCCTTCTATCTTAGAAAAGTGGAAAAAAGTAAACATACATGGGGGGAAAAAGATGGAAAGATGGTCATCAGGAAGAAAAAAAATCTGTCCTTAAGACTCCTAGAACCAAGGTCACAGAAAGGAGTCTTTTTTTTTTTTAAAATCGGTAAGTATGATATTCCATCTAACTTAGCTAAGAACAATAGCTACTACTTTATACTTCTTTCTTCCATTTTATCACCATTTTGAAGTTAAATGTGGTATTGTATTTATATTGGTAACTGCTTGTGCATTCTACTTTGCAGCAAACTTGCAGAAAAATTTCTGGTACATATGATACCTTCATACCAAATAGACTTGAAAGTTTGTTGGCACTTCAGCAGCATAGTATTTTCAGTATTCAGTATTTTCAAATGGCCTGGGAATATTCCAAAAATGTAATCTTGACCTAATAGCTATGCAACTGTTAACTCTGAAAACTACCTGCTTTATTTTAACTTTTCATTCATTTGATTGATATTCTAGATTTAGCTTTTGAATGTCAGTTTATTTTATGTCAATGTCAATTGAATCATTTTCCAAACATAATTTAAAGGTGTATGGCTTTTATATTCATTGACATGCAAACAGTATTTTAAATTGTAATAGGTATATTATGTAACAATATCAGTTACTAGCAAATGGAGTATGAGTGCTGCACTCAACGTACACAACTGAAAACAGAAATTTTGTGAATTCATTTCATCTACATGGAATGCCTGGTATGAGTTGCAGGTTTTTTTTTTTTTTTTTTTTTTTTTTTTTTTTTTTTTTTATTCAGGAGTAAAAATAGTACTATTTTGACTGAGAAAAAAGCCCATTTTCTTTCTGCTGCCTCAGACAGGAGGCAGTGATGAAAGTTTACGTGCCTGTTCTTACCCTGTATATGGCAGGTTATAACTGACTCAAAATTAACAACTAACTCAAGCTTACTTCATGAAAAAGAACTATAATAGTTCATCTCTACCAGATGTGAAGGGTACTTTTGACTTTTAATTTTGAGCTGCACTTTAAAGTGCTTCAGAAGTAATAGAGAGAGAAGCTTGCAATAAATTAAATTAATTTTACAATATGTGGCTTTCTTCCAAGGGTTCTTCCATGCCACTTGAAGTGTTTATGGAAAGTAAGTTTAGTATGCATTTACTTGCTCTTTCATCTGGATATATCCAGGCAGGGCAGTGAAAGGTGATGCTAATTACTGATTGTGTGTCTTTCTAGGGGTGAAAAAGAGGTGATTGTATGACTGATTGATAGCATATGTTCCTGTGTAAATGGAAGATTTAAAAATATGCGCTTGTAATTCAGGGAAATCCAGGTATTCATTATTTGACTTTGAGATTAAACTTTTGAGAGAGACTCGATATATACTTTTATGCTCAAAGTACTCAACTGTGGGATAAACACCTCCTACTAGTATATTTATTCAGTGTTAAGGATACTGAAATATCTGAAGCAACAGCTTTCTTTTCGAAGTGGCATGTGGTTTTCAATTACCTGAATCTGATTCAGGTTTTGTTTTAGTTCTTTTTTTGAAACCTAATAGAATTTGCATTTGAATGAAAAGAGCAAGGAGGTGACAGAGTTACAATCAACAGCTATTCCAGGTTTATGACAACTAGGTTAATGGGTGCTGTAGGAGATTCTGGTTATGAATGCTAGTCTTTGCTCACTACATTTGTAAATACGTTCCATTATGTGTGGAGTTTTGTGTGTTCCTTTTTGGTTGTTTATTTTTAACCTTAAAATGGTGGTAGAGTTAATTGAAAGCTTGAATGCTTGAAGGCTTGCCTTCTAAATTGCTGGTAGTAATGTTTCAATTCACTTGAACTGATATTTAATAAATAGTAATTTAGTTCTCTGCATGGCCATGATGTGCAGATACTGTGGTGGACAGATGCAACTGTATCAAACATTTTTAAGACATGAAAGAAAGAGGAACCAAATTAATTCTCTAAAAGGTATATTTTTCCCTTCCTATTATTTTTCTTGCAGGCTGATGGGCTTTTATGTGGAATTCATTAATTTGCTGACTTTTTTACCATCTTTAAGAAATAAGGAATTCTGAAGCAGGTATCTTTGAGAAGGAGCTTATATTTTAGCTCTTGTCTTTGCTGTGATTTTGAAATATCTAATATGGGAGATTTTTCATTTTCATAAATCTTCATTTTCATCTTTTTTCACAAATTAATGAAAAAGTGATTCCATTTTAATGGACTATTTGGAATATTAAAATAAAATTTTTGAAATAAATAGAATACAATACCGATCACAGTACATCTCATTACAGGTTAATAAAAATTTGCCCGATGTATAATTTCCTCATTATTTTATTGAATATAATTTTTTAAAAGATTCAGTCGTATTTAGAAGTGACTGAACATGAAATGCTTTCTAAGATTTGTGAAACAATACACGTCTAGATATTTTCCATCTCTTAGACTTTGTCATCTGTTAAATAATAAGGCCTTTAAGCGAAGAAAGTGTATTATGCCCATCCTATAGTCTTTTAAAATTTAAATAATCTTCTCTTGGCAAGTCTATTTTTTTAAAACCCTGTGAATTGGAACAGTGTCGTTCATCCCATCTCCTCACTTTCCAGAGCAATGGGTATAAAAAGACAGGCTCTCATTGTTGTTCTTATCTTCTTCAAGTATTTTTTTATCTGGATATACTTGAGTGGACTGAAAAAGTTTAAAGTGATTTTAATAGTTCTCTGCCATCTCTACAAAACTAATAAATCACAAAAGAATCACCCATAATGCAGAGTCAGAATCTCTAGCACATAATTAAAAACATACCTTTTCTTAAGGTATAAATAAAATGGCTTTTTTTTTTTTTTTTTTTTTTTTTTCCTGTTTAGGTAGCATTTTAATGTTTGTGTGTGAAGAACCTGGAATAAGGTAAAAGCAATAATGTGATACAGTTCTTAGCACAGTTGACTTCAGTCTTTTTTTTGTTTGTTTTTCTTTTTGGCAGGGATTTCAACAATACACAGTGAACCTGCTGAAGATGCAGAGACCTATACTGACCTTTTCCTCCCTGTTAACTGATTTTCTTCTTTCATTGGAAGAGTTTTGTAATTGTGAGAGAGAGGACAAAAGAGGCTGTAGAGGGAAAGGTAGGTAGGGTTAATCTCATGGAGATTTCTGGACATCAAGATGAAGAGATCTCGACTGTGATATAGGCAGTCTGTGACATTAAGTGTAGATGAGTTGCTGACTTCAGGGGGGAAGGGGTTGGACATTGCCCAGTCTGCTTTCTGTAACATGAATTTTAGGAAATAGTCCTGGGGATTTTGAAAGCGTGCCTCAGCATGCTGCCTTTATGGGAAGCCTGATTAAACCTAATGTCTGGACATCTTGCAGCAGCAGCTGGGGTCCTTTGAGACAGTGGTAATTTTTTTCTTCCAGTGCACAGAAAAGATTCGGGACTGAAAAAAAAAAAAAAAAAAAAAAAAAAAAAAAAAAAAAAAAAAAAAGTCATTTGAACTCTGATGACTGTGATAGAGCTTGAGAGAAAGCAACTAATGCCATTCATTTTTGACAGGAAGTACATGTGATTGTAGGGTCAGGTATGCTGTTCTTAAAACTAGGAATTTGGTCCAGGAAGTCTGACTGTCCTCTCAAAAAGTTATAATATTGATGCCTCGCGAGTGGCTTAAGAAAGACAATATCACAATAGCAGCTCTGCTGCCTTGGTGGCTCCTTCAAGGAAGTCACAGCTCTTGCCTAAACGGAGAGGAGGCCATTCCCTTGCAGCTGCACCTCTATCCTTCACCTCACTCCGAGTATACTGGGCTCTGTAAGAAATGGTCACATCAGCTTTCTGCTACTTCCTCATACTTTTCATTCATCTATTACTTCCTACTGTATAAATTATTAACTGCATATTCCAATTATATACAGTATATACTGTATACAATTATTAACTGTATATAAAACTAGTATAATGACTATATGAAACAAATGCTGGTTCTCACTGCCATTTGTATTCTTATCCTTGCTTTGACTTAATATTAGTGCAGACAGTTTCAGAAATCTCAATATAAAGTCCACTAAAGCAGATGTTTTCCAAACAATTGCTTTTTTTCTCAAACTTGTCCCACTTGCCAGCTCTTTCCTGAAAGCTTTTATGTTATATAAATGGTTATATTTTCCCAATATGAGATTAGAATGCTTGGGAACTCAAGAGTTTCTACAGCATTTTGATAAATGTGATAATTTGTGAGATGAATGCAGCAAAGAAATATACATTTTTTTCACATCAATACTTTCAAGATTTTTCCTGCTATATTATATATTTTATGTATTAATGTGCATGCAAGTGTGTTTAGAGAAAGCAGGCAATGGAATTTTATTTTTTTTTAATCCAAAAGATTGTTTGAAGAATTTGAGTTGTACGCAACTAATTAGAGAAAAAATCATGATGTTAAAGCAAATACAAACTCAAGAAGCTAATAATAACAAGGAGATGCTAGAATTAAATAGAAAACAAAATTTAGCTGTTTATTTACGTAGCTTCCTAGGCAGATCTGCATGCCCTAAAAGAAATGATGTAAAAATCAGGATCAGAAAGAGAGTATAAGAGGATGGGGTCTGCTTAAACTTTGCTGTTCAGGACCAAGATTCGCAGCTGGAAGATACCTGTCAGCCTATACCCATTTCATTTCAGCTACTTTCTCAGACCTGTGGTTTATTTCCATTAAGCCCATATGGAACTAAAGGTTTTAGCACATTAGAAATCTTCTTGGTCCTGCCCAAAGAAGCTGGGTAGGATAGCACTGAGGATAGTACTGAACAACTTGTACTTAATCTGTGTTGCTCCAGAACTAAAAAGAAACTTTTGCTTCTTTGCTGTCTTGTTTGTGCAGGGAAAGACTCTGATTTATCTAGACAGCTCCAAGTGAGTATTCAAATTGATGTGCTAAAATAGTAGGCAATAAGATCCATGTTGGCAGGTGTCATTCAGCACACAATGCTTTGAAATTGCCTTAAAATTCAGATTTCTGGATGAAAGAAATCAGGCTGATTTAAGGCTTTCCTCAAGGAATCAATACATGTATTGTACTACTAAGAGATGATGTTATGAGCCTCCATCAACAGAAGGTGACCTTTTATTGCACTTTTTACTGATTTGATACCAGATTCATTATTTCTGCCCAACAGCATAGGATGATTGTTGTTACTTTGGACACCTACTTTAGTAAACTGTAGAATAGCAGTGTTATGAAAAAAACCTACTGATGCCAAAAATAGAGGTGATGACTGTTTACCTATTAAATATTCTGAAACTAATACGCAGTATGCTCAAAACTATCTAGCTTTTTATAGCACACTGTGATGTTGCATTAAATCCCATCCATGTCTATACTTTATATTTGTAAGAATCTTGCTATTAAGCATTCAGGGCAAGTGTTTCTCTACTGCCTCTTTCTTTTGTTGTGTAGTATTTTAAAAGTAGATGCTCACTACTTTTTTTTTTTTTTTTTTTCTATTTTCAAATATGCATACATCTGTAAGAAAAAAACTTATATGTTGTCGTTGTCTAATCAAAAATAATCAAGGAAAATGATGTAGCTTTAAATAAACTCAGTGGGTGAAGGAAATCTTTTACAGACAGCTCCTGACATTGTATGTAGTATGTTTTGTCTTGCTTGCTGTTCTTGTGGAGGACTGATAACTCAGTCTTAGAAAAAATGTATTTGGAATTTTAGAAAATTAAGAACAGTTAAAACCTTGGAAAACTTACCAAATGAAATACAGCTGAAAATGTTTGCCTATCTTAGGCAGGAATAAGAATATTAAAAGCACAGTTAACCTATTGTTAGCCCTCTTGCCAGCTTTGGTGGCAACAAGGCTCATATTTTGCATTTCTTTAATGAATATCTCTTCAGGCCCATATGGGAACACTGGGAAAGTGAAGGAGATCTGCTCTGATTACTCCTTGAGCTATTTTTTCCCTGCTTGCAAATGCTCACTTGAATGGCTTACACAAAGCAAGGAGAGGAGCAGAGGGAAGTGAAAAGGTGCCTAGGAGGAGGCCGTAACACATGCTTTCCCTGACACTCCTGGCTTCGGCTTTTCCTCTCCCATTTGGGGAAGCAAATAGCGGGAACAAGCTGGTTTCTTCTCACGCTGCTGCTGCCCTCCCTCTCCGTTTACAAGCTCCGTCTGGCTGGGCGGTCGAGGCCCCAGCCCAGCTGCCTCTGATCCTGCAGCGTGACCTGCCAGCCCGCGGCTAGCTGCTTCGGTAGCTCTTCCAGGCGCTTTAATTCTTCAGTGACTTTTGCTCTAGCAGACTGCATTAGTGTGCAGGCTCACAGAAAAACCTTCATGCCCAAGAAGGGTTTTTTAAATGCAATCTCATGGTGTTTGAACACAGGACTTTTATACCCAAACTCTAGCAGCTGTTGTAAAATGGTAGAGTGGCTGCATACACAAGGCATAGATCAAGCTAGCAGTTCTGCCTGGGCTTTGTCATACTATTGCAGCTATGTAATTTCCTTCGCTCATTCAAGATCATTTTTAGCACAGTGTAAAACCAAGTTAAATAAGTTTCAGGCTTCCCAATTAATCCATTTCATTCCACTTCTTTAACAGATCAGTTAAGAACAGAGTATTCCTATTTCTGTGACTGTGGCAACTCCCTTTTTTCTTATGACCTCTGTTACAGCCCAAATGTGCATAATAATTAAAATATTCAATATTCAAAGTGAAGCATAAAAGAAGGATTTAGATCTTCAGATCCTTACATTTCTTAAAGAAAAGACACCTGTGCTGTAACTGAAAAATAGCAAGTACAAATAGATAAAAAGAGACACATTTAGTTAGGGTACAGCTGAGTCCAAGATTCTGAAAAAGCATTGATATTGCTATAAATAACAGACATAGCTAATGTTACTAAACAGAATTTTGGAAGAGCTGTTAAGTCGAATGATTCACATATTAAACTAACCTCTAATTGCAGGCAGCTAGCATGATGCAAATTATTCCACATTTTCCACTAGCTGAGTTGCACAGAGGGGTCCAAATATGGTCACGTCTGTCTTTTTAACATTTTCATGCATTTGTTACATTTTTTTCTTCTTGTGGCTCTGTGGATACTTGAAGTTAATAAGGAGTAGAAACAGGAGACATCTCTTTTGTTTGATGCTTGCAAGCAGGGCACTGCCGGGGGGCCGGGGGGGGTGGTTTCTCTCCTGCTCTATGCTATAAACAGAAACTTTCAGAGAAAATCAGAACTATTAAGGCAGAGATTTATTTTACCAACACTGCATCCAGAGTATCTGTGGTAACTTAATTGGGGTATCTTGAAAATAAGCAGCTTGCAGTTAGAAATCTCAGACTATCAGTGCATGTTTGGCATGTTTATTATTTCCACTCTTCTCCTGAACACAAGTTTTAATTCAGTAAAGTAACTCTGTGTTCCACCAAAAACTTAAACATGTGCTTAAGAGGTACAGAGTATAAGTACTGAAGTAATCTTTGCATTTCTTATTCATTTTGTTTGATAATAGGGACCACTGACTATAAAAAGGTCTCATTGCCTTGGACACTGACTGCATGTCCTGCAGATAGGGGACAATGATGTTTTCCCTGATGTGAGAGAAGGACAAACAGTATGCTATAACCTTCTGAAAAAAAAAAAAAAAAAAAAAAAAAAAAAAAA